>SJYC01121956.1:0-31871 GCA_006408675.1 Madoqua kirkii
AGTTAGGAAAAAAATAAATTTTAAAAGTTCACATAATACTTAGGCATTTTTCCCAATAATAGAGAATTGTTTGAGCCAGTTAATCTGTGAAGAATATTTAGAGGGAATTACACTGAATACATACCAGCATTTGTGTGTTTAAGAGAGAAAGGTGAAAAGGGAGAAAGAGGAAAAGAGCTACAAGGCATTATTCATTTTAAAGACCAGTTTTTAAAACAGTGTGAACAGTATAATCTTGCTTGTTCGCAAAAAAACAGAAAAACCGCAGCAAAATAATAATAGGATATGTATTTCTGCGTGAAGCAAATAAAGGTGTTTCTGTCTGTAATTTTAGCTCTTTCTAATTTTCAGGTTTATCTAACTTAAAAGCTAAAAAATAAAGTGTATATATAAAAATTTTTAATGCAAATATGAAGCATATTAGGAAGGATTCATTCACAGGAGATGAAGGATTAGAGAAACAATCAGCATTCTTGGGAATGAAAAATTGTCTTTAGAGAGAGAACAAATGGAGGTGTCAGCTCTCAGGGTAGACACTGCTGAAGATCAAAACATTGGGTTAGAAAAAGGAAGTTATTATGTGGTACTTTAAATCAAAAAGATTTAAAAATTAGGAAATATAAGTTGAGCAAATCCACCCAGAACTTCAACATTCACCTAGAATGTTTCCCAAGATGAAAAGTTAAGGGGCAAGAATCAAAAAGAAGGGTACTTCACAAAAAGCTGAGTACTGCAGAAGAGTCATTTATACATGAATTCTTATAATGTTTTAGCGTTACAAACAAATAGCTAAACAAACACAAAACCTCAAAGCTTCCAGGGTCCAGAAAAATTTGTTATGTACAAAATAAAAATCAGATTCCATCATACATGTCATTCAATATTAATTGCTAGAAAACAGTTGAATAGAGTCTTCATATTTTGTCAACAGAAATTCAATTAACAATCAAGTGAAGAAAACAAAGGGAGAATTTCATTCAAGTCAAATGAAGATTATAATTCAGGAGACAGATTCAGAAGCTCTAAGAACTCTCCCACCTGTTAGAAGTTGAAGGTACAACCGTACACATTTTTAAGACAAAAGATTGTTATCAAAATGACATACTGGTATCTTACATGAGAGTTCACCAGAGATAGTCCAGGTAAGCATGTGCAAAGCAAGTAACAAGTCTCCATGATTCCTTACAGAGTCAGGAAAGAATGCTGTTCTTTTAAGAAGTTACATTGCTAGTATTAGAAGAAAGAAAAAAAAAAAACTATAGTCAAGCCAGCATTCTCGCCTTTGAGGAGGTCTTCTTATTGTACAATGCAGAAGCACATTGCATATTACAGGGGGAAGAAAGAGACCCAAACAGACAGACAGACAGAGAGAATTTTGTGCTTAAATTTCCTTGTCCTGCTTTAAAATATAAATTGTGTTTCGTCACTTTCCTGAGTAGAAACTAGAATTTTGTAAACAACAAAACTAACATTAAGTGTAAAAGAAAATTCTGGACGAGTAAGGAATCAGAAGTTGTTTTTTGGTTCTTTTTTTTCTCACAAAACTTCTCTTATATGAAAAGTGAAGGTTGCAGATTGAACACAAGGGCTTGGAGCAGGGAAAAGGTACAAATGCTTCTGGGCTACATCTCATAGTTATTTACTCCCACTCTTTGTTATCTGACTTGGAGTAAAGGGAAAGATAGGAGATTTGGCAGATGTGTTCTGGCAGTATGGGCTTCCTAGATGGCTCAGTGGTAAAGGATCCTCCTGCCGATGCAGGAGACTCAGGAGACTTGGATTTGATCCCTGGGTGGGGAAAGTCCCCTGGAGGAGGAATGGCAAACCACTCCAATATTCTTGCCTGGGAAATCTCATGGACAGAAAAGCCTGGGGGCTACAGTCCACGGGGTCGCAAAAGTTGGACATGACATCAAGACAGCACGCATGCCTGTCCTGCATTAGTCACCTAGAAATAGAGGAATCATGGGCTGACTTAACCTCCTTTTTCTGATACCTTCTTCCAATAGAGTATTTGCCTCCATGGTGACTGCATGGTTTTCCTGCAGCAGTGACTTCATAAATTTTAATCATGTTCCAAAAGTATGATAGCATTATTTATACACATGTCAAACCCCTGCCTATTTAGGAAATGCAAATCCAAATCTCTAGTGAGATTAGATACTTCAGCAAGTTTCAAAGAGAATACTTGGAAGAAGCAGGTATTTTGGTATTAATTTTATAGGCAGAGCTGAGGGAGGCTTGGCACTCTAAGCACAGTGGAGGAGGAGTTAGGTGTCATACTGGGTCATTCTACTAATCCATATTGTCTGAAGTGGATTTCTAATAACTAAAAACTGAAAGAAATTGTTAAATCTCACGAAGTCAAAAAGTAAAAGATTTGATGTGGCATAGTTGTTATATTATTTAAAACCTCTCTAACTTCATTTATATGTTCTGAAATGGTTCTGTTCATTTCTGATTAAATATGGTTATAAACTATTTTCAGTTCCAAACCGATTTTGCATTTTTTAATTCTGCTGTAGTCTGTTAGCACCATGCAGTCCTTGGAAGTTATGTGCTCATGATGAATATCACTATCTGAAGGGGTCATCTCATTTCTTCTAATGATTTCTCTCTGAACTTTATTTTTATTTTAAAATTAATAATGCCATATTTAAAACTTTGTTAGACTATGTCTGGTTTGTGAAAGGGAAAGTGAAATTTGCTCGGTTGTGTCTGACTCTTTGCAAACCTGTGGACTATAGAGTCCACGGAATTCTTCAGACCAGAACATTGGAGTGGGTAGCCTTTCCCTTCTCCAGGGGATCTTCCCAACCCAGGGGTCGAACCCAGGTCCCCTGCATTGCAGGCAGATTCTTTATCAGCTGAGCTATCAGGGAAGCCCCATGTCTGGTTTATATTTGTTTATATCTTGTGACTATGTCTCTTACAATCCATACAGAGATGTTCAATCTTAGATCCAGAATATCAAAACTGTAATTTAGAGTTTTAAAATTTTTTTCAGACTCTAACTCAGAATGTCTGTCATTCTAGGCAAGAAAGGCAATTATTTTAGAACTTGTAGGATTTGAAGGATCTTCAAAACACAAATCAGTTATGTAGCCACACAGTAGAACATAAAAGTTACTGACCCTCTTCTAAGTGGTTTACATATATTAATTCGTGTAACCCTCATGACAGCTTAGTACTATTATTAAACCCATTTTCAGATGAGAAAACTGAGGCACACAGAGAGCTTGTGTAACTTGATCAAAACCATGAGCTTGTAAGTGACCTTACCAAGATTTTAACTCAGCCAGTCAAGTTCTAATATTCATGTTTTATTAGCCTGGATAAATAAACTTTCAGAGAAAAAGAAATCTCTGGGTTTTGACCCTTTCCTCGGAAGTGTGTAATTATTAGATGGATTTATTACCCATGCCAGGTCAAAGTTCTCTTTTCCTATCTTATTTGGCTTTCAGTTTTGAATCTGTTGGCAAGATAGAGAATTGCACTGCTGAGAGTTTCCCGAGCAGGGGCCCTCTTTCTTCTAGTTTTCTGAAACCCTTTTGAAAAAACCTAAGGCTTCCTTCAGGACGCCAAGGTTTCTAACGTCTGGTTTTCCCACATTAAGCAAGCATCACGGGAGACACCGGCAGGCAGCCCACAGAGGGGAACCTGGAGGAACGACAACGAGCATGTATTCCTGGCGCCTCTGGCAGCGCCGGTGAGAACTTCCAGGACGCCTTCATCCCCCTAAGAAGAGCTCGAAGATGTGAACAGTCTGTGTGAGTAGTACATGTTCTTGGTGATGGGCGAGAGGAGGGAAGTGAGAGAATCTGGTCAAAGACCCTGGGGGTAGACAGAGGACAAGCCAAGTTGTATCGCTCTTTCATCATATAGGAATGAATGGGGAGAAAATCTGTCGAGGCCAGAGCAATGTTTATGCTCAAGCCATCTCTCTCAGTGGCTGCTCATTGCCTTTTCTCTGTCTTTCCATCTCTTGGGTAAAGTGTTCTTCTTGAGAGAGGTTTAGAGAGACTCTGGTCAGATTTATCATATCAGAGCATGGCGGTTGAAATAAACATTGTTTTCTGGGAAAAGGGAAACAAAAGGCCCTCTTTTGTGAACATCAAAGGCTTCCCTGATATCAGGTCCCTGAGAGAGACACTAGGGTTTCAGGAGGCCATTTCTTAGAAGTCCTGTGAACCACTTAGTATAATCTTTTTTACCTTATGGGTCCCATTTTTATCTTTACTCCAGCTGTTTTCAGGACCCCCTCAATGTCATAGTGTCCTCTACTCTGGAAAAGATGGTATATTCCCCGGACTTCTCTCTACTAAGAGACCTCTTTCTGATACTGCTTTTCCAGATGTCCATGAGGGGCTCAGGTGAGAATATTTTATACTTTATATACCTGGATTCTCTAACCTTCTTAGTAGAATCATTAAACCACTCTGCTGTGTCTCCTATAGACCTAGGTTAATTCCAAATCTTTTACTTTGATACAATAATGCATTTGCCCATACACAAGGGCACATAAATCACTATTATTTTAGAGGTGAAGACCAGGTAGAATTTCTTTTCTGTTGCCTTCTAATTCATTCGGGTCTCAGTTTCTGGTGGAATGCATTTCTGATGCCCAAAATCTGCCAAAACTCTAGCTTCATGATTTTCCTGCACTCCATCTTCCTTCATTGAATTGACTACCATTGCAATTTAAAAATCATCTGTTTAATACACAATCGCTGTGTTGACTGCGCTCCACAAAGGTGGAAATCTTCCTTGTCTTTTCACTGCCATCTTCAGCCTGAATATGTGTGACAAATTATTGCTGTGTTAACGAGAGAAAGAGTGCCCATGGTCTCTGGGACCTGTGATGATGCTGTGCTCTAAAAGGCAAAGGCAGGGTATTGCAATAGTCTTCTCACTTGTGACTCCATTCCACAGATTCCTTTTTGGTGATTGGCCCCTCGGAACCCATCGTGGCCATGCTGGGTGCAGACACCGTGCTGCCCTGCCGTGTGCACCCAGCCATGAACGTGGAGAGTATGGAGATCCGGTGGTTTCGCAACCAGTTCTCAGAGGCTGTGTTTGTGTATCAGAATGGAATGGAGCAGGTGGGAGAACAACTAGTAGATTTCAAAGGGAGAGCCCAGTTGGTGAAAGACTACATCACTGAGGGAAGAGTAGCTGTGAGAATCCACAGCCTCCGGGTCTCGGACAATGGAATGTACAAGTGCTTTTTTAAAACAGGAACTGATTTCGAAGAAGCCGTTTTGGAGCTAAAGGTGATAGGTGAGTAATTATCAGAAAATACAGATCACTGTAAGTGTTCTGTATGTGATTAGGGGAGGAGGATGGTGAACAAGAGGCAACAAGTAGGTATCCCTGGAGGTGTCAACATCCTAGGCACTGAATTTAACCTCAAATCCTCTTAATCTATTTATGCATTTATTGTGATGTACTTTAAAAACAAATGATTTCCATAAATACCTATCATAACAATAGATCATTTATTTCCCTCTATGTCTCTCCTCACATATTTTGAGGTAAAGCACCGTGATTAGCAAAATGTACCATTCCTCCCATAGATGAGAATCCCAGTTGGCTACTGTGATGGACAGAGGCTTAACTGGAAGTGTTAGTGGTCCAGTCCCGAATGTCCTATTTGGGGGAAATGAGGGTTTGACAGAGTAGACTGAGTTGCTGCTTCGTTGTGCTTGTTTTTTAATTTCATATGCATGGACTCTTTGATGTCTGCTTTATTGTGTTTTTTTTTTTTTTTTTTTGTTCACCATTATGTTTGAGATCTTCCTATGTAGTTCATTGAATGTAGTTGTAGTTCATTTCTATCTCTTTTTTGTTTGTCTGTTTTGCTTTTTACATTTAGATCTCACATCTCTAGAAACATATTTTTGGTATAAAATTTCATGATAAGTTCAAAATACTTTTTTGTAATGTATCTATTCACTTATCTCCATACCAGTAGTGAACAGTGTAGGAAATCTCCACCAGATGTACAGTACATTGCTTCTCATAAACTTCTTATGGGTAACTAGCATAAGTCTAAATTTTCTATCTGGTTATAATGATTTATCTGCCTATTTCTTTGGCATTTCCATTTTTAAAGCTTTATACTTCTGCCAAGACAAACATATTGTTTTTCTAGTTGTAAAGTTTTTCTCATTCTTTGAATATGTTAGATTTACCTTAAATTAATACTTTGATTTAATACTACTTGCCAAACTATCTATACACTCATTTTCTCCTCTTCTTTGTGTTTAACTTTAGTGGAAAAGTCTAATCCATTAGGTCTTGAAGGAAAGAGTGACAAACTCTCCTGAGCCATGTTACTGTGATCTCACCTTAATATCCTCCCAGTAAGAGGCCAAAGCTTTCATAGTTACAGAAATAATCTCATGCAAATGACAGCATTTTTCTGTCCCTTTCCTGTTAGTTTATTGACTTCTGGGTATGAAGACAAGTCCAATCTTTTAGAAGCAGTTTGCTGAATAGGACTGACCAGACATGATGGAGCCATATTTATGATATCAAGTTTTATAAAGACAAATAATACATAGTCTTAGACGTCAGAACAGTCTTCATTCTCAAAGGCATGGTGGATTCATCTAGTATTCTGGTAGTGTTATATTTCAACACGGGTGTTGGTTATATGACTCCACTAGTGGGCCCAGCCCATGCAGCACTGAAGACGAGGAGGAGGAGTGGAGGGAAAGAAAGGGGTGAGAGTGGGAAAGTTAAAGCATCTTGACTCGTTCATGGACTCACTTTCCTTGCTACCTTCATCTTTTAGGTAAGCTTTACTCAGAGGAAGAAAGAAAATTTGGAAAAGGAAATTATTTAAGGAAGTGACTATGAGAAGTCTCAATTTAAGCAGCAGATGAAATAGACATTTGATATAGATACAATAATCTTTTTCTAAAAGAATTTAACATCAGCAGATTTTACTCTGCTCCTTGCCTATTATCCTTCTATGGCCAATTGCAGATACGCTTGTGTAAAGGAGATAAGACAGACATTTGTATAAGTCCCAGAATCAGTTTCAATGTTCTTTTACCTTTTGAACTTCAGGTAACCATTGATCTCATGGGAAAAGAAAAGAACCCCCTTCCATCCACTGAGACCTATGGTGCTTTGTCCATCTTTCTCCACTGGTGTAGCTCTGAAATATGAGGGACATCTGGACAAAAACTCTCCAAGTCTCAGATGAATGACTTTCCTCTCCAGGTCTAGGTTCTGGTCCTCGTGTTTTCTTGGTGGGTCCAGAAGATGGAGGAATAAGGTTGAAGTGCACAGGCAAGGGATGGTTTCCCCAGCCTGAAGTGCAATGGGAAGATGTGAAGGGAGAGAAGATCCCATCTGTCTCTGAGGACGAGACACAAGATGACGATGGCTTGTTTCAGATTGAGGCATCCCTCATTGTGAGAGACAGTTCAAAGACACAAGTGTCCTGTTCCATGAAGAACCCCTTCTTTGGACAAGAGCAAGTGGAAACCATTTTTATCCCAGGTCCGTGCTGCTCATTTGGGAGATAGGAGAGGAGTAAGGAAGGGATACAGGCTTCCCTGATGGTTCAGTGGGTAGAAAATCACCTGCAAATCAGAGACACAGGAGATGTGTGTTTGATCCTTGGATCAGGAAGATTCCCTGGAGGGGGGAAGTGGCAACCCACTCTAGTATTCTTGCCTGAGAAATCCCATGGACAGAGGAGCCTTGGGGCTCCAGACCATAGGGTTGCAAAGAGTCAGACATGACAGAGTGTCTAAACACACTCACACATACAAGGAAGGGATATTTAGCACGTGGGATGGGATAGGCTTGCTTGGTGTATGTTTTTAACCAGGTTTTGGGGACTCTGTGTCAGAATCCTTCTTCCCTAGGCCCTCTCCTTGGAAGGCAGCATTTGCTGTGACTTTGGTGATGCTTGGGATTTCAGCTGGTGCTATAGGGTATTTGGCCTGGAAAGAACGACGGGGAAAGAAGAAACTATCAAAAGTCAAGGAAGAAAAGAAGAAAGAAAGTAAATATAAAGGTAAAACTGGGCATCAGACTTGGTGGGGATATGTGACTTTATAGATTGGTTAACATGGCTACGCATGTGGATGGCATCTTTGGGGAATACAGAGATATGTGTAAGAATGAGTTAGAGCCTTCAACAAAACATGGAGCTCAAGAACTTCCTGAGGAAAAAAATATTATAATTGAGTCCACTGGAGAGGTAAAGATCACTGATATAAGCATAGATAGAGCTTTTTTTTTAATAGTCATAATGATAATTCTCAAAGGATTTTTTTGTTGTTGTTCTGTATACGTAGAAGTAGCATTAAAAATCTGGGCTTAGTAACATAGTCTAAAAAATATTTTCTACTAAACCCATTTTTTTTTTCCTTTTTAGAATCATTAGTTAGAGAGCTTGGTAAGTTTTGCATCTTCATTGCTCTAAAGTAGGAGATAGAGTCCTTACGGTATGCGGTATGTCTAGCATCTCACAGCTATTATTCCTTTTCAGCCAGAAGGAAAGCATTATATCAGCAAGGTGAGTTATACTGTTGTTACAGTTGGGGAAATCCTCTCATCGGCTCTTTTCTTCTGGTTGCCTTCTATTTAACTTGTTAGTGAGAGAGGGACCCGCTACCCTAAACAGTATAAAATGGTCAACAACATGGTATCCAACACTAGACAAATAACAGCCGTTCTTTAAGCACATATATCCTCACGTATATATTCGCATCCTGGGAGAGAAAGACACCAGGTGCCATGCTGGAGCACGTGGGGGTCGCAGCTGAGAGCAGAATAGAGCAAGGTCTGTGGGAGGCAGGTTTTGTAGTAACAAGAGGATGAGGTGACCCTGTTTCTGTGGAAGTATGTTCCTGGCTTGTTTGATTAATTGTGCAGGCCGACAGGGAGGTGAAATTCATTAGACTGAAAATCGGGTGGGGTTCAGCTGTTTTGGCCAACAGGGAAATTAGCGGAGAGGGGAGACTGTGCTGATGGCTAGAAGACCTATCTAGTGACAGC
Organism: Madoqua kirkii; assembly: GCA_006408675.1. NCBI lineage: Eukaryota > Metazoa > Chordata > Mammalia > Artiodactyla > Bovidae > Madoqua > Madoqua kirkii. Next base: position 9,025 of record SJYC01121956.1, read on the forward strand.
AGGCTGTCCTTTATTGTTTAGTCACTAAGTTGTGTCTGACTCTTTGTGATCCCATGGACTGTAGCCAGCCAGGCTCCTCTGTCCACGGGATTTCCCAGGCAAGAATGCTGGAGTTGGTTGCCATTTCCTTCTCCAGAAGATCTTTCTGATCCAGGGATTGAACCTGGGTCTCCTGCATTGTAGGCAGATTCTTTACCATCTGAGCTGGGGCAAGAGAACTCACAGTTAGGCATTTGGAACCCTGTGAAGCTCCAGGGTATCAAGGCAGCACACAAAATTTTCTCTATAGCACTCAAAATTGGCCTTATAAGCATAGCAAGACATTGAGAAAGGTAGCTAATACATTTCCTAAATCATTCCAATCATTTAGACTTTAAAAACAATACTTTAAAAATGAACCAGGGAGATGGGGGGAGAAGGGAAGTGGGAGGGGGCTTTAGCAAGGGGAGATCGTGTACACCTGTGGCTGATTTATATCAATGTATGGCAGAACCAAGACAGTACTGTAAAATAGAATAAAGTATTAAACAAAAAAAAATAAAATAAAAAAATAAAAATAAGCTAAAATAAAATAAAAAATAAAAATAATCCTTATATTCCAAGAAAAATACCAGCCCAGGTTCAATGCATGATATTGGATGCTTGGGGCTGGTGCACTGGGACAGCCCAGAGGGATGGTACGGGGAGGGAGGATGGAGGGGGGTTCAGGATGGGGAACACATGTATACCTGTGGCAGATACATGGTGATGTATGGGAAAACCAATACAGTATTTTAAAGTAATTAACTTCCAATAAAATAAATTTATTTAAAAAATAATAAAACTATGGAAAAAATTTTTTTAAAAATAGGCTTTCCAGTATATTCTCAAAACTTAAGCCTACCTTTTCTTTCTCTCCAACCAAAAAAAAAAAAAAATGAACCTGCGTATTTTATCATAGATGTAGAATGTGAAAAAAAAACTGGAGATGTAAAAGAAGATAAGTACATCAGAATTGTCATTGAGATCATAAACACAGATATACTATATTATGGTAAACCCTCAGATTTTCACTTTCTGAAGTGACGTTCCTATAAATGGGAGAATCTAATGCCTTTGTTTTATTTCAGACTGGAGAAAAGCTGAGTTATATGCTGGTGAGTAACTTATACTGTCTTGGGGCTTCAGGTACTTTGGAACTCGGGAGATTTTACTTTGAATCTAGGAGTCCAAAAACATACAAGGGGATAAAGGGAGTAGCTTCTCTCCAGTTCAGAGGATATGAACTTGGCATATTCTTCCATCTGATTTTTTTTTCCCTTTTAGACTGGAGGAAGGAGCAGTTCAAAGCAGGTGAGTTACTTTGCTATTATTTGTCTCACTTAATCTCTTCTACACAATTGAGAAACTATTTGTATAAACTCCCAACAATCCTTAACTGGTTATTCATTCACGGCTTTCACTTCACTCTAATGCAGAAATGTTACCAGATTTCTTACCATTCTGACATCATTCATTCATTCAGCATTTAACTATTTATTAGTGCCTAGTAACTAAAGTGGATTTGGTCTCTGACTTTATGGGAAAGTGCATGTACGAGCTGTGATGCATTATGAGGAATAAGAGATTGCCATGAAGAAAAAATGGTGGATTCAAGGAATTCCCTTGAGGAATTTATATTTATTCTGAGACTTAAGTGCTGCTATTGATATATTCATGTCAAAGAGAGCAGTTCAATCAGAAGGAAGCCTGCTGTGTACTCTGTTTGAGACAGAGAAAGGCTTGTTGCATCTCAGTGCAAGTGGAAAATGGGCCCTGACCATCTTAGGATCTTCCCAAAATCACAGCTCTCTATTTCTACTGCTTGCTATTCACTCTGAATACCCCCGTAGCCACAAACATTGCCTAGTTAACTTAATCCTCTAAAAATTAAAATATATTCTAACCATTCCCATACACATCCTTATAAGAAAAATTTTAATTATTGAAGATGTTTGATTTGACCAGAAGTAGATTCATTACCACTAGTATTTACACTATTGCTACTATTACTATAGCGTTACTATAATCATCAGAAGCTAAAAATTACCAAGTGTTCATCATGGACAAAATATAGTACTAGGTTCTCTGCATATTATCTCATTGTCTTCTCACAGTAATTCTGTGCTGAGGCATCATAATTATGTACGCCTTTGTGAGATTAAAGTGGGGCCAAGAGAAGCAAAGTAACTTCAAGATCGCCAATACTAAAAGCAGAGTAATTATCAAATTCAGATCTTTCTGACCACAGAGCCTGAGATTTCAAACATTAAAACTATAATAAGAGTGTAAGATAAGTACTATAGATGGCTTGGTTATTACCTAATCTCACAGAAAAATGACCCCCAAAGAAACTTAAATGAAAGTGAGTACATTGTGGTTGGAAATAAGACATATCTTAGTTATTAACAGCAAGCAGTAAAGCAGCTGGCATTAGCGGGAGGTTAGAGAAGCCCCAACTTGAAATACATGACCCTGGGGATTTTCAGATGAGACAGACTTCTAGGTTAAGTGTTCTCAGCCTGTCTGGAACACATGGTTACCCAAGCTCCTATTCATTCTGGCCTTCTACGATCTACAGATCACATGTCTCCTGTGAATGAACATAGGAGAGAACATATGTTGTTTTACCTAATCTTCCATTTTTCTCATTTTTTCCATCCTCCCTTTCCCGTAATTTGCATTTTTCCTAAAGCCAACCAGTCTCCACTGTGGAATGACCTTTATTTTCCTCTCCATACCTGCAGCGGCTTTCACTCTGGATCCAAATACAGCTCACCCCAACCTCGTCTTATCTGAGAACAAGCAACACATTTCTTTAAAAAATAATGCTTCCCAGAATAGCAATGCCTCAACACACGAAGAGCAAGGGGATTCTGAAACCATCTTCAGTGTTCTGGGTGAGAAGTCCTTCACCCAGAAAGACACGGAGAGACAATACTGGGAGGTAGAAGTAAATACGAGGACAGAAGCTGGATCTGCAACTCGATGTGCTCTGGGCATTTGCTCAGAGACAGCGAAGAGAGAGGGCTGGTTTGTAGAAACTCCAGAGAGGAATTTTTGGGTTTTGGTACAAGAGGAAGGAAAAGTCATATTTCCTATCTCCCAGAAAAACTCTCCATCACTTAGGCAGCAGCCCCACAGGATAGGAGTTTTCCTGGACTGGGAAGCTGGGGACCTCTCCTTTTATAACATGGCCGATGGCTCCCACATCTATTCTTTTACTGGCATCACCTTCTGTGGGACCCTTTTTCCTTATTTTAGCCTTCGGGGTACTGGTGCATCTTTGACCATCTGCTCAACTTCAGATCACCCTGAGAATTGTCCAGATTCTTCTCCAAAGACCTCTCTAACTCATTTAAGTAGTTGTGATACAAGTGTCCCCCAAGAAGCTAACTCTCTGTTATAAGAAGTAATGTCAGCTCCTCCGCTGCCTCTGCTCAGGCTTCTTACGGGTATGTTGTTCAAGAAAGCTGTCCTTGAAGAGCAGGTCGTTCTCATTAGGTATAAATCCCCCCACCACTCCTTTCCAAGCACAATAGAGGGAGAAAGAGAAATGGACAGCTAAAATGTCTGGGGGAATTTCCTCTAGTGTTATCTTTGGGGAAGTACTTGATGCTGGCAGCAATGATTTGTCACAAGGAAACTCCAAGTAAACATATGTGCCTATCTTAAGTTCTAGTACTTACTGTGTTTTGAAGTAAAGATGTTTAAAGCTACATTTAAAGTGAAAATCTCTGTTGTCACTATTTTTGTTATCAAATATGGAGGAGAGTTGGTGTTGCTCTTTAGCTGTTAAATCGTGTCCAGCTCTTTTGTGACCACAGGGACTGCAGCCCATTGGACTCCTTTGCCGTGGGATTTCCCAGGCAAGAATTCTGGAGTGGGTTGCCGTTCCCTTCTCCAGGGGATCTTTCTGACCCAGGGACCAAACTGGCATCTCCTGTATCTTCTTCATTGGCGGACAGATTCTTGACCACTGAGCCACCTGGGAAGCCACGGAATTGGGAGTGATGTTTAAAGAGGAGGGTACCAGTTGAATATTACTGTTGGAAGAAATCTACTCAAGTCTTTTATAGGTATTGGCTCAGCTTGTCCTTTCTTCAGGCTTTAGTGTCCATCAGCTCCTAAAGCTGGACTTTGCCAAGGTGTGGAAAAGACTGATAAATACCTGTAAAACCATTTCAACAGGAGACCAAGCCTTCTGGGAAGGAAGAGCCCCTCTCTCTTTTAAACAAGTTCTTACTGATCAGCAAGTTCAGAATTGTATATGAATAAAAAAGAAATGAATGTTGCAATTTATATTTTCAGAGAAAAAAATTGTCAAAGGAATGAAGAAACATCCTCAGCCTTCATGAAGAAAAAGTTATTGTTAATACTGACTTTTTTGTTTCTTTCTGACATAGTTCTTTCCTACTTTTGAGGGTTTTCCCTTTCCCTTAACGAACCTAAGCCTTTTCCTGCTATTTATTACAAAGTCTACTTCTTTAAGAATATAAAATGCGAGCTTCTCCTATCAAATGAACCTTCTCTTTCTGACTGTAGAAGAGATCAACTTAGACCCCTTAAATTTTTCTGCCCTTACAGAAGATCTTTAAGTGGCAAGTCCCTTTAACAGTCTCTCTTGGAAGGTACACCTCCATAGCAAAATTTCCCTAACACACAGCCACCAAGTGGCAGTCAGTATTTGAATCTAAGAAGATAAATCCATAGCCCAGAATATTAACTTTACTTACAAAATAAGAAGGGCTTGAATAACAAGCAAGACAGAGGCAAAGGAAAGGTGGGGAATATATTAATAGGCATAAACAAGTGGATGTGCTGGATGAAGATATGTGGGGGTAGCAACAGAATGAGTACAAGGATATTGAAAGTGTGGCATGGAGCAGGAAGCACAATGATTCAGTTTGGGATATTTCACTGTTGTCATACACACACACATACAGTACCCTATTTTAATGACATGTGTGTGTGTGTGTGTGTGTGTGTGCACTTGCTAAGTCACTTCAATTGTGTCTGACTCTGAGACCCCATGGACTGTAGCCCACCAGGCTCCTGTGTCCATGGGATTCTCTAGGCAAGAGTACTGGAGTAGGTTGCCATGCCCTCCTCCAGGGGATCTTCCCCACCCAGGGACTGAACCTTCATCCTCTGTGGCTCCTACACTGTAGGCAGATTCTTTTAGTTACCTCTGAGCTACCGGGAAAGCCTGTGTGTGTGTGTGAGTGTGTGTGTGCATGCGTGTGTGCGTGCATGTGTGTGTGTGTGTGTAGGACACATAAGCAAACCCTAGACTTTAGTTGAAAGTATTGTATTAATTTCAGTTCATACGTTGTAACATATGCACCACACCAATGCAATCTGTTGATAATAGAGGAAACTAGAGCATTTGAAGGGAGGGATATGGGAATACTCTGGATTTTCCACTCAATTTTGCTGTAAACCTGGAAAAAAATCTCTTAAAAAATAAAATTTTTTAATGAAAAAAAGAGGGAATGAAGTACTGGAATATTTGACAACATGGATGAACTTTGAAAACATCATACTAAGTAAAAAAAATACAGACACACCGAAAGTCTAGGCACAGTATTTTATGACTCCGATTATATGAAATACCCAGTACAGGCAAGTTTATAGAAACAAGGTGGACTAGAGGCTGGAGGGAGGGGCAAAGGGGCATGACTGCTTAATGGTGATGGAGTTTCCTTTTGGATCAGAATATTCTGAAACTGAATACTAATGATGGTTGCACATATTGTGAATGGAAAAAATACCGATGTCTTAGACACTTTATTCTTTTCCTTAAACAAAACTTTAATGCATAGGAAAATTAAATATACTTTGATTACATTCCTTTCTAATTTAATTGAATTCAGATTTGAGGCATCATTTCAGCAATTGCATATCTTTCTCTTCTTAGTGGTAGCATCTTTCCCATTTTGCATTCTGCCATTGAGATTTCTGTCTTTAAGAAACTGTAAAATCAGAGTCTGAATAAAGCCCTGAAAACTGCTTACGGTTTTTGGTTCCCTTTTAGTTAAAATAACAACAAGAATTAGACACTCTAAAATGACTAAAATGATGAATTTTATGTGTATTTTACTACAATTGGAAAAATTTTTAAGCTAAATAAAATAAGTATGAATATACTTGTGAAAGAATAATATTACATACTACAATATTACAGTACATAATTTCAAATATAAATTTGAGTTTAAACATGGGGAAAAAACCATGATACAAAAGAGAAAATTCCAGAATGTCACAGATGAATAACCTCCAAAGGACAGTGAAAGGTGAGGTGTCTGCCTTCTTAGAAAGTGCAGGCTGTCATCTGCAGGTGCCCCCGGTCTCACTTCAGAAGATTTTAAGACTTTCCCCAAATCTTTATTTTTTCACATTCCTTCTTCTCCTATATGTGGCTTCTCTGTTTTACTTCACTGTGACTTAAAACATTTTTTATTTCCATTGCATTTTATTACTTGTGTTGTACATTTTGCTTCTGTTTACTTTATAAGCATTAATTTTAAATTGGGTGCTTTTGCACTCAAAAACTAAAATTGACGTTTTCATATACATACATGTAACACTTTTTCCTCTTGGACTAGTATTTCTGAAAATTTTCCTCACTCCACACTCTCAATTAACTTTCTAAAAAAGTCTGATGCAAAATTACACACTTTATGGGATTTTCAAGATTATATCTTAGTGATCAGACTTTCTTCCTTACATTTAGCTGTATTTTCTCTTCCTTATTTTAACTGTATTTTTGGTTTTCTCGGTCCCATTGGGTAATTGTTACCCTTCTAGAGACACAGATCAAATACTTGACTGTTCCCTGCACTTCCTCCTCTAGGCTAAGCTGCATTTTCCATTGGATTTTCTAAAGGTTTTTTTTGTTATCAGATATCAGATTGTGATCAGCAGGCAGGATATGAGAGAGCTTGGGCTATGAAGGCTCACAGAAAGGATAAGCCTCCAGATCAGATATGACACCAGAGTAAAGTTAAATCCTCTTGATTAGGTAAGCGAATGAGTGTGTCAGGCCCCTGCTAGTAGTTGGTGAAAAGAGAAAGAAATGGGACTTAGACTATATGCATGGTAGTCATATGCATGGTAGTTGTTGTCCTTGGAGGTGTGGCTGAGAATGGGTGCAGGAAAGATTCAGAAGAACCTACACTAGGAAACCAAAGAAAGAAGGGGTACAGAATTCCAGATAAGAGAAGTGGAGGCAGTAGACAAGGCCTCCCAGGTGGCACAGTGCTGAAGTTCACAGCTGAGCACTCGTGCACCGTAAATAGGGCACTTGTTCAAGTTACCAAAGGAGAGGCCTCCAGAGGTGTATGTAGTCAAGGGAGATTCTCACTTGCCCTGGAGACATCTGTAGGCAGTGGAGGCCTAGAGGAGAGGAAATGGCCCAGTACTCATATCCATAGCAACCCATGCCCCAGCTCATTCTCAGATAATACAGAGACGCTGTCCTTGGCAACACTCAAGCCCTGTCCTGTCCTATCCCTAACCTCCGCCTCTCAATACCACCCTCCTGAGAAGAGCTCCTTCCATCCCAGCTTGCGAAGGAGGCCGTCAAATTGCTGTGGGTCTCTGGCTGCGTGACTGTCTGTAGGCCACAAGCTTGTTTCTCTCAGAAAGGATTCGTTCTGGGTGAGCTGTTTTTGAATCCAATGTCTCATTCACTGCAGAGAAAGAAAATCCATTCTGATAATAACCAACATAGGAATATTCCAAAATATTAATTTCATGATATTAACATCCAAACAGGGAAAAAAGGTATGACGACTTAAGAAATTTAAAGTGAAAGAACTTTCTGGGGCTCACAAAATCACCAGTATATGAGAAGCCCTTCCTTCAGAGCAAGGAAAATCGATAAGTAAATCACTGTATTTTAATGATCTCAGTGAAATCAGTTTATGCTAACAGAATCCAGTTAAGTCTCAGCTTCAGAGCAAGGATGTCTATGCCATTTTTTTTCTTCCTCTCCCTCCACTAGATTACCTGGGAATGTGCACTGGGGGATTAAATTATTATCTTTTATTCCTTTTGCTTCTATTATTACTGTAAATTGATCTCATTCAACACTGATCCTCAATTACACACATATAAGCCATAGACTCTCATGTTTCATTAATTACTGAATATCCACTGAATACCTTTGTGCTTCAGTGTCTGCTGAAAACGTTCCCACCGCAAAGCCTGTTCCACACTGTTTCTGTTCTCCTAACTCACCTTTTCTGCAGCTTTTCCTCCAGATCAAGCCTACAACTCCAACAAGAAGAAGCAGCAGTCCCCAAATCAGCAGTATGTTCCATGAATAAATCATCCTGCACTCTGAAATGGAAGCCCCAGAATTACATTAAATCCTGAAACTGGGAGAATTTCAGGATTGCTCTTCTCATCTGAGCAGCTCCTAGGCTGCAGAGGATGAGAATTGGTCCTGTCCAGAAGAAAGTTGGTCTGTTGCTTCCTGCTCTGCAGAAGCTGAGGAGAGACTAGAGGTTCATGCTAGCTTTACCATTAGCTCCTCTCAGAAACACACACATTTCTCCCCCTTCTCTTTTCCAGTTCTATCATCACCACAATCACTGGAACAAGAGTGGCAAAAAGAAAATTTACCGAATCTGCAGCCATGAAAATGGTGCTATGGAAAATTAATTTCTAATCTGGAAGAAAACCTGTCATGAGGGGCAGGGGGAAGGGATGTCAATGTTTTTGCTTGAAAAAGAGATTGTAGATGCAGTGATGATAGATTCAATTCTTGAAATTTAGTAGCTGATGATATAACCATATAACCTTATGCCTTTAGGGGGGATTTCAGGGAGAAGCTCAAAAGAGTAATCTATAGATGTCTTGAAGACCAGCTTTGCAAGAGATAGCAATAGACTTCATCAGAAAAGGAAAAAAATAGAAAAGCGGTAAAATGAGTAAGTCTCGGTTGGTCTTCGTATTTAATTCACAAAGCTGAGAGGAGCACACAGAATCACTAACCTGAAGTAGAAAAAGTTGTCTTTTTCTCCTCACCGAGAAGGGGGTTGCGGATGGAGCAGGTCACATTCACAACAGAGCTGTTTGTGACCAGTAGAAATGCCTCCACTTGGAATAGCCCCTGGCTGCCTTGAGTCAGGTCCTGGGAAAAGGATGGTATTGCGTTTCCTTCCATGTCCCTCCATTGCACGTGCGGCTGTGGGAACCAGCCTTCTGAAGTGCACTTTAGCTTTACTTCTCCATCCTTCGGTCCCTCCATGGAGATCTGAGGGGAAGAACCCAGACCTGGGGATAAAGATCAAGGAAGGCAACTGAGAGCCTCTGCAAGTGGTTACGTAGTCAGTGACTTCACTGTGAGGGGTGAGAGGGGTTCAGAGGCTTGGAGCAGAAAGCAAAGCTTATGGGGGTAAGCAAAGTTTATACGCCACTTAGAAATGAGACTAGCTGGAGCCTTTGTTTCCTTTTGTTTGCATATTTTTATGTTTTGTATTCCTAAAATCACTCTGGGACACACTAAGGGATGCAATAAATTTCAAGTCCAATTTTTATTCCTCTATACCCCAAAAATTAACTCTGACGAGGTCATGAATCAACATGGCCAGAAAAATGGATGAGAATATTCTCAAAGAACAAAAGCTTATAAATCATGTTTCCAATGGCAGAAAATGATGAAGTTCATTAAACTTGTTAACATGTGCTCCCATGGATATTTTCTAAACATATTTATTAATTTGGATATACCCCCTGTGGGAGAAACAGATTATCTGTGAGTTAAGCGATGTCCTCAATGGCAGTTGCCAACGTTAGAAAAATCAGTTTTCACCCACAAACATAGACAAAGGGAAATAATGACACAGGAAGTGATCTTGTCCCTCCTCCACACCTGCCAATACTGTCAACATTTTTTTTTCTTATATGGTGGATCTGTTGAGTTGGCCAAAAAGTTTATTTTTTCTGTTTTTCTGTTAAGACATGAAGGAAAAACTTGAGCGAACTTTTGGCCAACCCAACAGTTTAACCTTCAAATTACCATATTTCCTAATAACTACATCTTTCCCAATATTTTAGTAACACACTGAAGTAATGAGTCCTGTGTCATTATGGAGTAAGAATCTCACATTTCACTAGAGGTATGGCCACTTTATGGAGATCCTGGGAAAGATACAAATTCTACACACAATTAGGTCTGGTCCATTTGAGTTTGTGGACATTATGTATCTATGATAGCTCCAGCACCTGGGAGAATTTACTGTACATTTGATGAGTGAATGGACATTAAGAAAATTTCAGGTGCCAGAGAAATTTTCCAGGACCCAGCAAGTTAAAAGCAGTAGGAACAGACATTGAATTCAGAACATCTGTCTACAGTCCTTACCTATGATCTTCAGATCCAAATCGGCCTCCTGGTAGACCCCATCTTTTTCAAAAAGGCACCGGTACTTCCCATCATCTGAAGTCCTGGCGTCATTTATCTTCAGGGTCAGCCTCCCCTCACTGATAGCATCACTCAGCAGCACAGTCCTCCCCCGATACTCCGCCATCTGCTCTCCAGCCACACGGGCCCCATCCGTATAGACATAAACAGCAGGATGACGGTGGGATCGGACCCACCGCACCTCCATGCTCCGTGCATCAGTCCTTGGGGCCAAGGAGCAGGTTAACTGTATGTCTTCTCCCACTCTAACAAGGATGGGCTGGGAAAGTCCAATCACTTTTAAGGAAGCTGTTAAATACAGCAGACAAAACACAATGGAAGATTCAAACTGGAGCAAACAGTGTCATCCGCAAGAACATCTCAAGTAGTGTTTAGGACCTGGGGCATCCCAGGGAGGTGCCTGAGGTTCAAAGTTATCCTTTACAGAGGTGGAGATTTGGTGGAATCAGGATAGACATTGCCCCTGTGCAAAGCAGAATCATCCCATGGTTCCATCTGAAAATTATCACTAATTAAACCCATACCTGCAGCCCTTTCCTATAATCTCATTCAGTTTATAGACCAATAAGAAAATAATTTTGCAATTAAAGTCAAATTAACATTTTATCATTTCAAATTTGCATGACCTTAAACTACTTCTTAATCTGTGTATGTCTCAGTTTCTTATGCTACAAGACATATATGTCACTATCAAAATAAAAAGGTTTGCCTGGAGTTAAACTTTCCCTGATAAGCTCAGTTGGTAAAGAATCCTCCTGCAGTGCCGGAGTCCCCAGTTCAATTCCTGGGTTAGGAAGACCCCCTGGAGAAGGAATAGGCTACCCACTCCAGTATTCTTGGACATCCTGTGTGGCTCAGCTGGAAAGAATTCACCTGCAATTTGCAAGACCTGGGTTTGATCCCTGGGTTGGGAAGATCTGCTGGAAAAGAAATGGTACCCACTCCAGTATCCTGGCCTAGATAATTCCATGGACTGTATAGTTCATGAGGTTACAAAGAGTCGGACGTGACTGAGCAACTTTCACTTTCACAAAAAGTAATCCATATAAAAAGGATTACAGTGATAGCAATACAGTGTGAATGGGGCAAAAGATTCAAGATCTGAAGTTATTGGAGCCAATCCCATTATAGTCCTTGATAATGGCAACTAAATGAAAATGAGGTGGCTATTGGTAATGAAATATGAAGAAATTCCTCTCGCTTGTTTTATTATACCTTATAAATCAGATCCAGTCATCATATTTCAGTACCCCAAGGTCCCACATATGTGAGGCTCTAAACACACACTAGTCAGTGTTCTCGGGTGATCTTGAAAAATGTTATAATGATCTTATAATGTTATTTTTGCCTAGAATCTTGCCCAGTATTCTTGCCTGGAAAATCCCATGGACAGAGGAGCCTGGTGGGCCACAGTCCATGGGGCTGCAAAGAGTTGGACACTACTTAGCAACTAAAAAACAAAATGATAAATTATAATAGAAATCGGGCATAAATGTGTTGCTTGTTTGGGTGAGGAATCAATGATCAAAGGCAAAATGTCCTCATTATGTATTTCACAGGTAATCTTCTGAGTACTTCTCTAGAAACATCATTCTAATTTTCAGATTATTCTGTTCTGTTCTTGATAAAATTTGTCTCCCAGTTAGTTCCAGCTTGTTGTTTGCTTTGTTTTGCATTTTACCTAAAACATATTATTTCTACTTTATATGTACCTGTTAAACTCTAAACACAAAAGTAGAAGTCAGGGGGAAAAAAGAGCTAGTTTGGTGCTATTTCTCCATCCATGTGTCTTAGAGTAATAAAGTGGACTATTTCCTCTTCTCTGTTACCTATATGAGGGTTTTTTTTTCTCTCCAATCCATGAGCTGTGGTACATATCAAGTCTCAAACTAGATTGCCCTACCAGAGATTGATAATTAAGAGCTAAAAGTTATTATTTCTCAACTGTAAAATGATGATAAATCTATCCACCTTTTAAATTATTGGAAGAAAAGAAAAATAATTCCCCAAAATCATTTAGCATCATGCTGGGCATGTGATTATCATTTCAAAAAATTGGTTATTATTTTTATAACCAATAACATTTGCCAGAGTAGGAACTAGGATTTTAGTTTTAGGATTTCTTACAGAAATTTTGGCTTGCCAGCATCCTCTGAGCTCTAAGTCACAGGCTGTAACAACATAGGGGCAGCTTTGATCGCCCTGATCTCCTCTCTATTTCCAGCTCATCCTCAAGGCTCCTGAGGGCAGAGCCAAGGGAAGTTCTGGTCTTTTCATCTTATTTACCTTTGGTCCCAGAAGTCATGCACCACTTAGAAACAACAGGACATCAGACTGTATTTTGTGTGCTGGGTCTCCAAGGAGCATGTCATTTTGATTCAAATAACTCAGAGAAATGAGAGGATCTTCCTAAGGGACAGAGATGTGGGTCAGCCTGCCCAACACTGGCTTGGTTTTCTGAGCTGTAACTGACAAGCTCTGCCAGTCAAGCTTTCTGTTCACCCCAGGAAGGAAGGGATCTGAGTTGGAAGGTAAGGCTTTTCAGGGCACAGTCTACAGAGTTATCTTATCTCAGTCTACAGAGTTACCTTTGACTGTCCCAAGGCCCTTCTCTTTATCTTTATGGTCCAAAGGTGTCCAAAGTATCACACTAGACTCTGGCAGAGACTGGGGTGTGCTCTCCACATTAATTTTCCTGAAAACTCATGTATGGGCTGAAAAGTGTGCTTAAACTAACCTAACGTGCACACAGGCACTCACACACATTCACACATATTCCAGTAGCAGGTGACTTAAAGGAGAGCAGGGTATCGATGGAAGGAGAAAATGGTAGGTAGCAGGTAGGTAGCAGACATCTTTATGGGCTCAGAGAAGAGGTCACAGAAAGGAGGAAAAGGGGCAAAATACAAGGCATCAAAGGAGAAACTGAAAGAGGCTTAAAAATCAGTTGGTTATTGTTTAAACCACTTATCTTAGGTGGTTTAAAGTAATAAACCATAAAATAATACCTGCAGTCCAACTCATAAGTAAAGAAAAAGAGGAAAATGACCAACTGGAGCACGGGGTCCGAGGCTGCATCTAGGAAAGTCACAGCTTCCTCCCAGCAGTGATGAGGTCAGGCCCACTGGGGTGAAGAGCAGGTGCAGAAACCATAGCAGGGCGAGAGGGTGCAGGCGTGGGTGGGTGAGGACCTCCAGTTATCACTACAGTACTGCTTACTAACGCCAGAAACTCACACCAGCTGTCCCGTGCCGTCCCCTACACACTCCCTCTCCTCCTGCCCAGTGGGGCAGAGCTTCCGTCTGCACCCATTTTAGGCATCTGTCTGGGGCTCACGGGGGTCCCCACTGGACACAGAAACTGGCAGGTTATGCAATATAAAGGTGCTGCATGAGACTGCACTTTGCTGGTCCCTCCAGTACTAAGGCGGGACCTGGGAAGATCATGCCCCGGTTTCTCATCTGGGTCACCAGGAGTCGCTTTCGCTGTGTGTGCTTTGTCCAGGGAGCATCGCCTTCCTCAGGGGTGGAGGGAGGACAGAGGCTCGTGTACACTCATGCACACCAACCATCTCTGCTTACCCAGCTCTGTTTGGAGTTTTTCTGGAAAAAGAATGAGAATAATTTTAATGGTTGAAAATAACTCCGATGGACCATTTAAATGATAAAGATTATATCTATCTATAAGTAGACATGTCCAATCATTTAAAGATTATTGGTTTAAATAACTTAAACTATATATATATATATATATAGTGTATGTGTCTGTATATCTCCAGCCATAGATGTTTTATAGTTTTTAATGCATATTGGTGTTTCCCTGGTGGTTCAGACGGTAAAGAATCCACCTGCAATTCAGGAGACGGGGTCAGGAAGATCTCCTGGAGAAGGAAAATGGCAACCCACTCCAATATTCTTATCTGGAGAATTCCATGGACAGAGGAGCTTGGAAGGCTACAGTCCATGGGGTTGCAAAGATTCAGACATGACTGAGCAACAAACACACACACACACACACACAATGCATTTTCCTAAATATTAGATATTCTTCTTGATTAAAAAATATTAGGTGCTACAGAACAGTCCCTTCAACCTTTCCTACTAATGGGAGCATCATGATCCTAGAGGTAGAGCACTCACCTGGAATGGAGATGTCTGAGCCCTTCTCCTCGGCAAGTGAGGGGTTGTGGATGAAGCAGGACACAGCCTCTGTAGAGGCATCCCTGATCACAAGAGTGCTTTCTACATAAAACAAGCCATCTTTATCTTGGAAGTTATAATTAGAGAAAGTCAGCAAATTTTCTCCCTTGATGTCTTTCCAGGAAACCTGCGGTTCCGGGAACCAGCCCTTTGCAGTGCACACAAGCTGGAGTCCACTTTCCACAGATCCGTCCATGTGGATGTAAGGGTCAGACCCCAAACCTGCAGTAGAGAGACAGAGCCCTGAGTTCTGGAGCCCATGGAGGCACAAATCACAGAGCTGGGAGTCCAGTGACCTTGCTTATAGGGAGAGAGCAGGAGTTCAAGGTTCTGGGGAGCAAAAGGTGGCCCCAAGTTCTCCTCCGATTCATACTGGAACTCACATACACTTTATACCTTAGTCTGGATCTTTGATGCTGCTGCTGCTGCTGCTAAGCCGCTTCAGTCGTGTGGGACTCTGTGCGATCCCATAGATGGCAGCTCACCAGGCTCCACCATCCTTGGGATTCTCCAGGCAAGAACACTGGAGTGGGTTGCCATTTCCTTCTCCAATGCATGAAAGTGAAAGTGAAGTTGTGTCCAACTGTTAGTGACCCCATGGACTGCAGCTCACCAGGTTCCTCCGTCCATGGGGTTTTCCAGGCAAGAGTACTGGAGTGGGGTGCTAAATTCTAGCATATGAGCAGTATTTTCATTCAGACTCAGACAGGAAAATAAGAGTTACATAATGACATTTTTCTTCTGTCTCTAGCACTGCAAACTAAGATTTGTTACAATTTACTCATGAACTCCCTTGTCCCACAGACTTTGCCTTTTTCATCTTAATATTATTGTGTCAGGCACTTGGATATGTTGAACGATATCTTGACTCCAATTTAAATAGAGTATTTACTGTAAAGTGATATCTCTTCTCCAGAGAGCATATTCTTCCCATTCCTTTTGTTGGTGGTTGTGACCTGGGGGAGAAAACAAATAACCTGGGGTATACAAAATGGGAAGTCTCATGAGGACTTTCTGTATCTAAGTATTCCAATCCATGGGAAATGTTATTGAGAATCCGAGTTTTATATAATCATGAAGTTCTTTCTCTATTCAACACAACTCTCAAACCCAAACAAAGGGGTTTCTATTTCTCATAGATGACAATTTTGTCTACCACTTGTTGAGAACAGAGACTGATTTTCTTCACCCAGAGACTTAGGAAATACATGGTTTCTTTTCAGATGTCCCTGAAAGTGAAGTGCCTTAGTATGGGCCCTCCCCACTCCATATTTCAGAAGTTTGTGGGTTCTTTTCATTCATCTTGAGTCAACTTGAACTAATAACATTAAAAATCACACATAGATGTTGAGAAAAAGGTGTTGGAGATCAACCTCGTAGGGGAGCAAAGAAGACAGCAGCATCAGCTAGAGAGGTTAAGTTCTCCTTAGAACAATTCTCCTGATAAGGTAAATGGATTTGCCTAATTTTTTCTTCTGGGCTTCCCTGGCGGCTCAGTGGTAAAGGTAAATCTGCCTGCCAATACAGGAGATGTGGGTTCAATCCCTAGGCTGGGAAGATCCCCTGGAGAAGGAAATGGCAACCCACTCCAGTATTCTTGTCTGGGAAATCCCATGGACAGAAGCAAGCTACAGTTCACTAGGTCACAAAGGAGTCACACACAACTTAGTGATAAATGACAACAGCAATTTTCCCTTTAGCACATGAAGTAGTTACTCCTGCCAGGAAACCACATGATCGATTACTCTCAGATATTTGTTTTTCCACACAGCGATCCTTTCTTCAGTGCAGTTTATTTCCTCCAACCCCTTCCTGCTTTGCTAACACAAAAGCATTGTGCAGGTCTTTGCCACTCACAATGGGTATGTCCCCAAATCATCTGTGAGCCCCAATTTCACTGAACACTAGTATCCATAATCTCCATAAAAGCACAGTGTTCTTAACCTCTGCAGTCTCATCATTAGCTTTTTAACTGAAGGCAGCGTTACTCAAACAGTGAGTTCACATCTCAGTGACTGTGTATTTGAGGCTGAGCACAGAGTTGGACACGACTGAAGCGACTTAGCAGCAGCAGCAGTAGAAGAGAGAGATGTGGGGCTTGTCAACTAGACTCGCTCACACAGCAGCTGACTTGCCTTTGTACACCTACCCGTATGGCGTGAATTATTGCCTCAGCAAAATTGCTAATGACTACGTGTCATATATTTTAAATAATCCTCAAGAATAGCCAAAATTGTGTAAGTTAAACTCAGGGAAATTGTTTATAACTGAGCTCACTTTAAAGCCTACAGAACCACTTGCCTCCAAATGAATCAGAAGACTGGACATCAGCAATTACCTCCATGATTAAAAGGGAATTTTTCAACTGAGCTTAATGCAAGTTAATATACTTTCCCTTCTGAGAGTCTCTGTCTTTTCCCAGATACTCACTGGCTACTTGGAGTAGCAGGCTTGTTTCTGCAAGGTAGTTGTCATCTTTGACACGGCACCAGTACTGCCCGTGATCGGATGGCCGGAGGCTGTGAATCTTCAGAGCCACGCTTCCCTCAGTGATGCTGTCTTCTATCCACTCTACCCGGCCTCTGTACTCCTCCATCTGTATCTCCGTTACCTCATCTCCATCCCGATACAAAAACACAGGAGTGCTGGGCTCCGAGCGGTACCACCTCACCTCCATGTGCTTTGCGGTCCTCTTGGGAAGGAGCTGACAGGTGAGGAGGGCATCTTCCCCCACCATGGCGGGGATAGGATGGGCAGAACCCATCACTCTGAAGTCGTCTACAAAAGAGTGACACAGAGGAGTCGGGGGATGCCACCTGGAGGAGTACCACAATTGCTTTGGGATGTTTACTCTATCAAAACGGAGGCACCTGGAGGAGGGAAGTTTTATTGCAATGTTTTAAAGAAATCCAGCCATTATGGTATGTATGTTTGGTGGTTACAGAGACAATCTTGTGTACTGAAAATAGCATGTAGCTCAAAAACCTGAGTAAGAGTGCTGAATCTATCACTTACTAGCTGTGTGATTTGGAGAGAAACCCATTATTCTCAAGAAACTGATTTGCAATCTCAATTTCTTCATCTTTAAGATTAACAACCACCATCTCACACTGCTTTTATTCTCAAATAAGTTAAAGTGTAAACTGATTTTCCAGTTGAAAACTTTATTAGCTAGTGGCTTATTTTATATTTTACAGTGATTTATTTTATAGTTAGTAATTTCATAGAGGATGAGACAGTTGGATGGTATCACTGACTCAATGGACATGAGTTTGAGCAAGCTCAGGAAGGTAGTGGAGGACACGGAAGTCTGGCATGTTGCAGCTCAGGAGGATGAAAAGAGTCAGACATAACTTAGCAACTGAACAATAACAATTTCAGTTTAGTGGCTGACGTTGTAATCACTTTTCCTAAATTTTAGGTAATAGATTTATTCAATAGATTTTTTGGCTTTTCAGAATTGTTTTTGTCTTGTCCTAAGTAATGAACTGGATTTGTTTTGTTTTGTTTTTCTCTGAAACAGGCAAGATTCCAATTACTAGGGCTACGTAAAATGCAGCTTTTGCAAGGATATTTTTGGCAGATTAAAGGCAGTGGTTAGTATAAAGAGTTCGAGCCTTTCGATAAAATTTTAAGTCATGGTTCACTTCTTTGTTATCTACAAATTGAAGAGATGTTTCATAATTCTGTATGTTCCTATGCTTCCCAATTTCATGTCATGTATATTATGCTTTTTTCTCATCCTAAAATATTCCAGGGCCAGTTGCACTTTCTCTGTGCAGATCCAAAACTCCTAAGAGGGAACTTCATCCTGTTGAGTTGTTGTTCAGCATCAAGTCGATGGTGCTCACTGTGGAACATAGGTGGATATCTGCTGGTATTCTGTGTTGATGAAATCTGAACATAATACTATAACTGAAGTTGTCCATCTGGGTGAATTTTACAGCTTAGCAAAGTGCATTACTAGAGAGGAGGGCAGCCTCACCACATCATATAGCTCCTGGCAGCCTCTGTCTGGACCCTGTGATTTCTGATGTTCTGTGCCATGCTTTTTTCCTACCATGTTATCCTGCATTTTACTGGGGTTTCTGATGCTACCCACTGACTTTGAATTTTCACAATCTGTTTTAAGTTACAATATTTCAACCAAGAAAATTCAGCTACTGAGATTTCTTGAAAGTCTCCTTCAAGTTTATTTCCATGTATTTTTACACTGTTGAATTTATGGTAAGAAGCAGCCCCTTTTCTTGCCCTGCAAAAGTTATCCTGAATAGAAGCAGGAGAATGAATGACTCGCCGTGTTCCAGGTGCTGATTCAAGTGTTTTTCATGTACAGCCTCATTTCATCTTAAAGCCCATGTGAGCCTATGAGATACAGTTAGGTTGTTATTCTTTTCTTAAGGATGAGAAAACTAAGGCAGAAGGTATACAAGTAACTTTCCAAACATAACAGCTGGTGGAGAAGGAGGTCTTTGTGGAACACAAAGGTTTTGACCCCTGGATCCCCACTCTTAATATTATACTAGCTCTTTTGAATTTGGAAGTTGGCACCCAGACTGGACCTCTGAGACACTGGAATATATGGTAAAGGGAAGAAGAGCATCCTACCTGATTGCTTCATGCTGAGAAGTATAAAGAAGAAGGAGGCAAACACACCAGACAGGCTGTATCCAGGAAGCTCCACCATCCTCCCTGGGGGAAACACAAGAGAAAATACAACTGTACCTAAATGTGGCTGTAACACACAAGCGCTTCTGTGGTTTCCAGTGGTTATGGAGATGTAACAGGGAAGCAACATCACCATCTTCCACAATCAAGTGATGAAATGGGCTTGGCTCCCTTTCTCTGCTTTTATCCATCATTTCCAATCTCTTACTTACACTGTTGTACTTTATGCTATTTGGGGCGCTGAAGGTAGATTTCTGATTGAAATGAAAACATCTCTGGGGCTGAAGGGACAATAATACTTTGATTACAAAAAGTCTCCTTGGGTCTGTCTATTCTGCAGAATTAGACAGCATTCAATTACTTCTTCTCACCCCTCCCCTTTCAGTCTGTCCTGCAAAGTCCTTCATCTCTACAGTCTCCTGGATGTAAAGGAAAGAGCAAGAAGGCATCATAACCAGGAATCTATCACCAGGAGAACACAGGTCAAGGGGATGCCTTAGAAAGTAAAGAAAATAATCGTGGAAACAGTGATACAGAAGAAGATGACCAAGGAAATGACCTTGAATAACCTTTCAGTATCATCTTTCTATATCATCTTGAAGACACATAGAAATGAATAAAAGAAAAAGCCTAATCGGTAGAGATGGGCAAATTCAACATGCTCATTGTAACCAACACCATCAAAATACTTCCACACAGTTAAAATGTTTTAAAACTACCAAGATTAAAATGCTAGATTTAGTTTTGGAAAATGAGACACTCAGGGTGAAAGGTATCTAAGATTTTAGTCTATCAGCTGTGTTAAGAATCTTATGGGAAGAAAAACTTCACACCAAATATAAGAACTTGCACAAGGGCAATAAGTTATTGCTTCTTTCCCCACCAAAACTAACACCAATACAATTTTATAGAGCAGGAGGAAAAATCAACACTCATCTGAAATGGAGACGATGAGCGCAATGGTCCAGGAGATGGTGTTTTGTGGATTATGACTGTTTACTTTCTAAAGGGATGCACTGTTGTTCCCTGTTGTTGTTTAGTCACTAAGTTGTGTCCAGCTCTTTTGTGATCCCATGGACTGTAGCCTGTCGGGCTCCTCTGTCCATGAGATTTTTCAGGCAAGATTACTGGAGTGGGTTGCCATTGACTTCTCCAGGGGATCTCCCCAACCCAGGGACTGGAAACTGTGTCTTCTGCATCTCCCCCATTCTAGGTGGATTCTTTATCCCTGAACCACCAGGGAATCCCCTTTCATCTAAAATATCTCTAGGAAATGTGATGCAAACCCAGCCACAAAACCACAATACCTGAAAGAGTGGTCAAATATTTTCGGAAAATGAGCCTAAGGGCTAGAAGACAGCGTGGAACAGTAGTAGCTTGCCCCTTGAAAAGGATCAGTTACATCCCCCCAGATGGAAGGAAATTACCATCTTGACTTCTTAACTCCTCCTGGAAAAGGAAGAAACATGTTGTTCCAGCAAATAAAAGCTAAGAAAACCTGCAAAGTCCACGCCAGAGTACCATCAGTCACTGAGGCAGACTAGGAAAAATCCACACTTGCTACAAATCAATTTGTAAGTTTATGTTCCTTTAGACTCTTTATGTGAAAGCAGAGAGACAACTGACAAAATATTCTAGGAAAAAAGCTGTCCAAATCAGGGAAGCTTTTGAAGAAAGCTATGAAAATGCATGTTAACCTTCAATGAGGCTCAGAAAGAGATTGGTGAGAGAGTATAAACAGGGAGAATAAATGCCTTAAACCAGGGTTCTCGGTGGGGAGGGAGGAAGGTTTGCCCTTGGAAGGCATTCAACAATGTCTGCAGATATTTTTGGTTGTCACACCTAAGGGGACATATAATGAGTACCAGCCATCATTGCTGCTAAACAGTGAAAGTGAACATGAAACCTGCTCAGTCGTATCCGACTCTTTACAGTCGGTGGGATTCTCCAGGCAAGAATACTGGAGTGGGTGGCCTTTCTCTTCTCCAGGGGGATCTTCCCAACCCAGAGATCAAACCAAGGTCTCCTGCATTGCAGGCATATTTTTTACCAGCTGAGCCACCAGGGAAGCCTAAGGATAGTGGAGTGGATAGCCTATCCCTTCTCCAGGGGATCTTCCTGACCCAGGAATCCAACCCGGGTCTCCTGCACTGCAGGGGGATTCTCTATCAGCTGAGCTACCAGGGAATCCTAGTGGCAAGGAAGAGAGCTGCCACATACCATCTGCTGTCAGTGTGCTGAAAATCTTTGACACTTTTTTTTTGTTTTTCGTAAATGAATAACTGGACTTACGTTGTAAACTTTAAATCAAAGGATTTCAATCATAAGCGTTTGACATCTCTGTATTATCATTTGAATGTAAGCCAAGTCTCTTCTGAAACTACCATTGATATTAGATGTGGTAAACTTGGATATTGTCAAGTGATATGATCGGGTATGCATGTACTTCATCAAATTCTTAAAATTCCGTATTTCATTTCATTTTCTGGATAAAGTGCAACTATTGAGATGAGATGATAAGTGGAAGTTTGCACTTAGGCGATGGGTAAACAGCAATTCCAAATTTCAAGGTCTATGTATGCACTGTTCAAATCCATGCCGAACAAAATTACAAATTTCCACACAGTGGGGGTTGTTAGAGGATTTTTTTTTTTCAGTGAAAAGCCTCAAAAGTTAAACCCTCAAAATGCCAAGTAACCATAGTAATCAACTGGTAATAATGAATTACATCTGTTCATGAAGTCTGAAGCCTATTTATCTACACAAACTTAAATACAGTGACATTGTTATAAAGTAAAGTAACACGAGATTTCTTGGAAACAAGGTGACTTTGTGTTTGCCTCCATGACCTTGAGAATCTCACTTTATTTCTGGAACCTCTCCTTTCTCTGCTCTCTGAAGGGGACAGTCTTTCCTAAGATTTTTCCAGCTGTATCATCACCACGTGACAGACAGGGAAGCAAGGCTCAGGGGCACAAGCACAGCCTCAGACAAGACAAACGAGTAACATGATCCTGGTTTTCTGCGGCTTAATCTAGAGCCCCTTCCTCACCCAGCCTGCTTCACGGCAGTATTGTGAGGCTCAAACACGCTAGGCAGCACTTTGAAAAACACAGGGTGGGGTGAGTACGAAATACCAGTAGGGGGTGTTACAACAGGCGGCAGAGCGCCCCTGCCTGGCGTCTCTGTGCCCCGCTTCCTCATCTTAGTCAACTCCCCACCCTCGTCCTCCCGCCAGGGACTCTCCAGCCCACTCGGTCTCCCTCTTTCCTTCAGGGTGAAGGCAGGGGCTGCCGGGGTTTCTCCTCACCTGGTCTCAGGTGTGCCCTTCATCCACAGAGCAGGTTCCACCGGCAGTCAGAGCCTGAAGTGCTGCCTGGAGCAAGGATGGAGGCAGAGCCAAAGGCGGGGAGGCCGCTGGAGCCCCCTGGGCTGTGGGTGAAGGAGGCGTTAGGCTGCCTCACCCAAAACTGAAGGAGAAGCCAAATCCCTGAAGACGAAACTCCAGTCGGAATCACATCTTCACC
>SJYC01121959.1:0-14967 GCA_006408675.1 Madoqua kirkii
GAGCTTGAATATGATCCAAAGAACCAGGCCTCTCTCTCAGAGCAATTCACAGCAATGTATGTTTCACAAAATAGACCTTTCATAAAAGAAAAAAAGAAAACCGTATCTCTAGGGCCCCCACCTTTTCTCCAGGATCTTTTGTGCTGTGTACTGGACCTCTGGTGAGACCATTCTTGTGATTTCAGATGTGGGGTCTGAGCAGGCTGAGTGGGTACGAGGGTCATTGGCAGCCATACAGCTCCCCTCCACCCTTATCTCCCTGCCCAGCACTGAATGGCCTTTCCTGCTTGAAACGGTATCCTTCCACCTCCTCTGAGTGGGAACCAGTATAAAGCAGAAGCTCCAGTTCCTTGTGCAGTGTGATTAAGGGTCAGATCATCACTCTTGGCTTTTTCTCTTGGCCTCCAGACAAGCCTACAAAGCTAAGCATACGCAAATGTGGGTCTCTGGCTGCTGACCATTGTCAGCAGTTCCGTTGCTGCTTCCCCCAGGGCTAAACAGCTCACACTGCAGCTGAATATGCTGTGTTATTTCCCCACTTGTGACATCAGTTTCACAGAAGCGTGTCGGAAGTTCTGCCCAGGTGAAGCGAGAGTGCCACTGAAACCAGCCTGATGAGGGGACACGTGGGGACAATGTCATCCAGTGCCTGGTGGTTTAACGATGCGGAATGAGTGCACCGATGCGTCACCATGTGTGGCCCAGTGCAAGTAGATATGGATGGAACATGCTTCCACCGTCACGCAGGGTCACTGTGGACCCTCCCCAAGGGTGATCAGAGCTCCTACCCAAGACTAGGTTTTCCAGATCATGGACTTTACACACCTAAAGCTTTGATGATGCTGACTCTTATCTCACTTTTTCATAGGAGACTTCCGGTTTACTGTATTCCACAACACTTTTCCCAGAATCCCAGGGATATCTACAGAGTCCGGGTGAGCATCAATCCATGTGAGGGATGGAGGGCCCTTTGCCTATCCTTGCTATGGGGGTTCTAGAAAGCGAGCTAAGGAAAGTCTTAGCTCTGCACTAGGGAGGAGGCTGTGATGATGTTACATTTCTCGGACACTGAGCATCAGGACAATCCCAGACAGGGTAACCCCAGAAGAAGAGGTGCTTTCCCCTGCTGTGAGTGTTTGCAGAGTAGATAGAAATGTGTTGGCTGCAACCTACATATGTTAAAAACCTAAAGCATCCATTAGGTAGGAGAAAAGCAATTCCTAAGAAAAGTGGTAGAATTTCTTGGCTTCAAAAGCAGTATTGATAGACAGCAAGAGTGACTTTATGCCAAAAAAGAAAAGATATATATGTCTAAAGAACAGAAATAGCATGATTCCAAAATAGTGATTCCAAAATGGTTTTTTTTTAATTTCATAGTGTTATCATGTGATGTAGGTTGAGAGAAATCACAAAGAAATACAAATATTAAATGTCACATGAAAGTTAAGCCCACTGGATATTAGACTTAATTATGAACATGTAGGGGAATTATCTGCCCCAAACTTTCTGCCACTTTGATAAATCTCAGAGTGGTGTTGCTAAGGAGACTCATTTAGGGCTGTGGTCTTACTATATAAAAGTGGGAGACAGTGATCAAAGCCAGATGGGACATTATTAACCCCTTAATCTGTGTAAATGTAGCAGCAGACACTTATTAGAGGGGCATCTCTAATAACACTGATGATGTCTCATATACCCATATATGTGTAAAAAATGAATAAAATGAGGGACCAGGGAATCTTCTTAGCTTTGATCAAATAAGCAGGCTCTTTTGGCGTTCAGAGTCACTCAGAAGGATAGCAGGATCAGAGCATTTCAAGCAAGCAGCATCTGATAATCCTGTTCAATGGGAGAAGTTCTTGGAACAACCCGTGATGCAGACCAGGTCCTAGTCTCCGCCCACCTGCCCCCTGCAGGGGCAGCTTAGGTGTGAGATGAATTTACAGCCGCGAAAGTGGCATATCCCCTAGAGTAGAGCCCTCATCCATTTAGAATCAGTGCCTCTTGCATCAAGTTCATGAGCCCAGCTTCCAGACTCCTGGTAAGTGCATGGCCAATTACAAGGATCACTGCATTCAGAGAGGCCCATGCTACGGATTTCCACATTGTTATAGTTCATCAGAAATCCCTCCTAGCCATGATTCAACTTATCAAGCAAAGGTCATTTTTACCATAGTCAATTTTGTCTAGAAATTTAGCTGACATTCTTCCTTTCTTTGGTTTCTGGAAAAGAGCTAGGAAATTAGCCTAAAATTAAACTTGTCCTGGAGAAATAGAAAGGGTATTAAACTTTTACCCACAAGAATGAAAATGATTTACCTTCATTTCTTCCTTTACTATACTAAGCATCACTTTCTTTTTCAAATTATTTAAAAGAAGCACATTCTGTGTTTTGTTTTCCAAAAAATGCATTGTGATGCTAAGTATAGAAAGACTTTCAAGGTTTTTAAATCGCAGATCATTTAAGCAACCTAATTAGATCAAGCACACCTGGAATTTCTGAGTATGTACATGAGGGAAAAAATTAGTTAAAACATCCTGAGTTAAATTTTTTCAATGTCAAAAAAAAAAAAAAAAAAACCTGATGTGAAGAATTAAATACTATTGACCACAAGAGGGAAGCCTAGGCCCATTTTTACTATGCTTTGGGGAGGGGAGGGAAGGAAAGCGATGCTTCCTGAGAACCCTGAAAATACTCACCAATAAACACAGCGTATGAGACAAAGCAACCCTCATCCCCACCTGAGGCTTGCATCTGTGGTTGGCGTGGTTTTGGTGTTTCGAATGGACTTGTTCTTTGACTCCACGTATTACGGGCTACAGAGTTAGAGACGTGATTTACAAAACTGCCTTCCCACTTTCTAAGTGAGAACATGGACCGAAAGACCAGACTTCTGTAAATCTCAGTTTCCTCAGAATAAATTGGAAAAATAATGGTAGAAAATATAATGGTAATATTTAAGATGATATTTATTATCTCATTGGGTTTCCCTAGTGGCTCAGTAGTAAGGCGCCACCCGCAATGCCGGAGACCCGGGATCTATCCCCAGGTTGGGAAGATCCCCTGGGAAAGGAAATGGCAACCCAGCCTGGAGAATCCCATGGACAAAGACCAGACTTCTGTAAATCTCAGTTTCCTCAGAATAAATTGGAAAAATAATGGTAGAAAATATACTGGTAATATTTAAGATGATGTGTATTATCTTATTGGGCTTCCCTAGTGGCTCAGTAGTAAGGCGCCACCCGCAATGCCGGAGACCCGGGTTCTATCCCCGGGTTCTATCCCCGGGTTGGGAAGATCCCCTGGGAAAGGAAATGGCAAGCCAGCCTAGAGAATCCCATGGACCGAGGAGCCTGGTGGGCTACAGTCCATGGGATCACAAGACTCAGAGAAGCCTCAGAGACTACACCACCATCACCATTAAAATTAAAGCACTTTGATTGGTAAGGGAGAAAGAGTGCACCAGCAAAGACTCTCATGGCTTGATAAAGACATTGGTGTTGATATTATAAAACATTTTCCAGCACAGGCCATTTCTCATGTGTCATCCTATCCAAGTCTTGAAATGGTATCTTAGATGCCATTCACCCACTCACGGTCTCCCTGGTTCTACAGTGATCACCTAACAAACTCTGATCACCCTTTCACTCTGTGCTTTACCCATGCTATGTTAATGTGAAGAAGAGCCACCTTCTTGTCATGACCTCCATTTTTTTTTTGGAAAATGTCTTTCATTTATCATAACATTCAGACTTGAAAATTAACTATAAAAGACTTTTTTTTTAATCATTTTCTTTACCACCTTCCTCATTCTAAGCCAGTCAGTCAGCAGGCCTAAGAAGTCATTCCTCACACTTCACTTTGAACAGATAGGCAAATATGACATATGGGATTAGAAATGGTGCTGAAAATAATCTGCCAAAATATGGAGGGAACAGGAAACAGTGCCAAAGGAGTGAATCAGTCATTGATTGGGCACAAGGAGGCAGCTGTTGAAGGCAGCAGCTCTCAGGCGTCACTGGGTTTTTTTCCAAACTAATCTTTTCTTCACAGCCTCTCAATTACCAAGTTCAGTTCACGCCTGTTAGAACAGACAAAGAAACTGAGAAGAACAAACTGGCCCTCGATGCTCAAATCATAGCAGTGGAGCCTGTGGAAATATTCTAAGAGATGGATTTGAAGTTTCCAACTCCTCCCCTGACATGAGTGTGTGTGTGTGTGTGTGTGTGTGTGTAACTTCTTATTTACAAAAACTACACAAATAAAAGTGACTTTGAACCCCTGAGAGCCTGTACAAGCTCAGGTCTTTGAAACATCAGATGTCAAATGGGGTAAAGAGAAAATGGATCAGACTCTCAGACTCGCATCTTCCCAGGGTGGCACAGGGCATATGGCTCAGCACTTCAGCCGTGTCCGCCTCTTTTCGACCCCATGGATGGAGTCCACCAGGCTCCTCTGTCCATGGAATTATCCTGGCAAGAATACTGGAGTGGGTTGCCATTTCCTTTTCTAGGGGATCTTCCCAACCCAGGGAATGAACTAGCATCTCTTGCATTGGCAGGCAGGTTCTTTTCCCACTGAGCCACGTGGGAAGCCCCTTGTCTATATGGTAAGGAATAAAATTAAGAATCTTACATCTCCCAGGATCTGCCTGGCCCCCAGCTTCTGAATGTGGCCTACATTCTGCCAGTGAAACTTAGTATCATGAGATTCGCGAAGCACAGACAGGCTGAGAGTTTCTCAGGTAGTGGACACGAGGGTTCACAGATGAAAATCTTGGCAGCATCCTTGGGTTCCCAAGACATTCCTTCCTCCTGTGTCCTAGAGGAGCTGTGATGTCAGCAGTGGCCTCTACAGGTGCCTCCCCCTCAGAGCTACGGGTCTGCACTGACCTGTGCTCCCCTAGGCTTCCTAACAGTTTGAAGATATCATTCCCTTAGTGAAAGTGAAGTCGCTCAGTCGTGCCGGACTCTTAGCGACCCCATGGACTGCAGCCTACCGGGCTCTTCCGTCCATGGGATTTTCTAGGCAAGAGTACTGGAGTGGGGTGCCATTTCCTTCTCCAGGGAACTTCCCGACCCAGGGATCGAACCCAGGTCTCCCACATTGTAGACAGACGCTTTACCGTCTGAGCCACCAGGGAAGTGATAATTCCCTTAATAGAGTAGAAATGTAAGAAATAACTCTGTGTAGGGTGTCCTCAGGGATTTCTATTTCCTGAATGAATTCTGACTAGTGCAGAAGCTCCTCACATTTTAATGTCAGAGACAACCTCATTCAGGTACCCTCAGAAATTCCCTCAAACGCACAGGAAGTTAGAGGTCAGGAAAAAACAGGGAACCGTGATTAATGTCCAAATAGAAACTTCTTTCTCATCACATAGAAAGGGAACTGAAAGTCTGTTCTAAAGACTCTCCAATTTAGTAATCTCAGGAGGAGAGCCAATCAGTGCCTTAGGATTAAATGACATCATATGTTGCTGGGCAACACTTGGGTTGAAGGTGCTATTATTATAAAATGAAAAATGCAAAGACGTGTAGTCTCTGAGTTTGCTATGCATTTATTGAGCATCTTGTAAGAACAAGCCATTATGGCAGCCAGCAAAGAGCAGGCATGGAAAGGTCATTCTTGGTTAAGTGTGATTACAGGAGGTTGGGATAGAGTTGATGATGAGCCTGCCGTATAAAACCACATGATAAGGAGCGACTCACTCTGTAGAACTCTCATCTGGCTCATTCCACTATCTTCAGGAAGCACAGTCCTCAACAATGTTAAGGCAGAACTGTTTGTGCATCCTCCCAGGGATATAGAAGTTCCTATCACAGGACGTTCAAAACCCTTAGTTACAATCAACCATGTATAGAGTGTTGACTCATGAATTGTGAGCAGAGTTGTAGGGCAGGGTAAGGCCTCAGCACTGTAAAAGAGTGTGAACAATCCACCCTAAGTATGTATTGAGATCTTAAGCGGTGAACTCACCATCTCATGAGCCGTGGCACTGCCAGGTCTCTCCTCCTTGGAAGTATCTGGATCCCAGCCTTTTCTCGGTGGTTTAACAATTTTTCTACTTTACTATATTTTCAAAAACATGAAGGTCCATCAACATGACATAACTTTCTGTATTCTCAATGGTAAGCATCAAAATAAATTCTTTGAGTCAGAACTTTCATCACAAGGAAAGAATGGTAAAGCATTCTGCAGGTTATTATCTTAATCTTCCAGTTAAAATAAGCTCTGCCCTGAATATATATATATATATATATTCATCTATCTGAGTCTTCAAAAATAGATGTGTGCCCAACAGTCTTCTCCAATCTTGAGTGATATGTGAGTAATAAGAATTAGGAACAGGCTCTCTCTTTCCAATCTACTGTCTTCAGTAACCACAACCTATGTTCCAAGGTACAGCTTTCCACCTCCCTCCAGCTTTGGGTATGCTGGAACTCAGTTTCTCCTCCAGTGTTCTCTAAATACTAAAGAGCCAGGGATCCCAAGCTCTTGGACAGAATTGGCCACGTTGGAGTTTAAGACACTTGAGGAGAATCCTCAAGTAAAAACTGGCATCTTAAGTGAAGCTCTGTCACTCGGCACTGCCAAGATTCAGGCATTCCTCATAGCCTGACACTGTACCTGTCTTTATATGACCTGTTGTCCCTTAAATAAATTCCCCAGCTGTCACAGCAAAGAACCATGATTTGCCATTAACTCTTACCTTAGGATATTCCCATTGATTCTATTCTCACTAATGTGCTTCAGGTAGATCCCTTTCTAGAACTTGGCTTGAGTTGGAAGAGTCTGTGGATTATTGCCCACTATTCTTGAAAACTCAGTTTTTCATTCTTTTTGTTTGGTTGTGAGTTTGTTTGGTTAATTAAGAAGTTCCTTTTCATCTAATGCACAAAGCTTCTCCTTTCTTGGACCCTTTGCAAGAGTCTTTCCCTTAGCAACAGCAGTGTCATCTCAAAAGATTTTTCTGATTGGCTGAAGCTCAATTGATTTTAAATTTTTAATCAGTCAGACTCTATGACACCCTACATTCTCTTTTCTCATATTCCTGTCTGTTCTAATCCACCTTGAGCTCTCATCGAGACACTGACCCTCATCAAGACACCGAAAAAGAAAATGGCCATAACCAGGGTCCCAGTATTAGGACTTTTCATCACTGTCCTGATCAGCCTACAGGAATCGTGGGCTATTAAAGGTAAGTGCTAAGAGAGTTCAAAACTAGGAATAAATAAGTTCTGAGAGCTTTGGAGAAGTGAACTGTGGACGTTTGCATGACAGTCTTTAGAATGAAAGAGAAATGTGACAGGTGTTACGTGGGTCTAATTCTAGAATTATAATAAATTGTAATTGGAAGAGTTTTCTCCTCACCATGACCTGGAGTAAGTAAAACCAAGAAGTACAACTAAGATTAGAGGAGCAAAATTGAGCTGTGTTCTGATTCATGCTACTGACTTTGATATAAACCAAACTTGCAGGGAGATATTTTCTGACAGGCATTAACAAGTTAACTTTCTGTACTTTCATTTTTCATTCCTGGAAAATTAGTAAAAGTTAAAACCTCCAGTAATTTTGTGAGAATTAAATCAGAAAAAAAATCAGAATTTCTTGGCACCTGTTCTAAGCTATTTTTACCTTGGAACTATTTTTTGGCCTATGAATCCCAGCAGCCTATTTGGAGCACAGACATTATACTGAAGACCATTAGAAAGGAAAACCATCAAAAAGCAACCGTCCACCCAAGGAAGGGGGGAGGGCAGGTATGCTGATATGAGTCACATTTAATGGACAGCCTCTTGGGACAGTAACAGCCTCAATTAGAATGGAACTTACAGGGCCTTTTAGTCACTATTGCTTAGTAATATTACCCAGAGAGTAGAAAAACGAGAAAGAAATGAAGAGTCTGATGTTATTCTCTCCCATCTTCAGAGCAAATATTGTGTGGGTTTATTATGAAAAAATATTCCTCACCTGGAGTGACCCCCAAAGAGGGTGGCAAGGCGGTAGATAGGCTGGAAATAAGTAAAGACTCATGATGACAGCTGTAGGTTTCTATTGCCCAGAAAGAGCCATAGATGAGGATGCCTACCATAAAGGATAACTTCCCCTGGAGTGAAAAGAGGAAGTTAGAGTGTGTGTGTGTGTGTGTGTGTGTGTGTGTGTGTGTGTGTGTGTGTTTATAGCAGCAAATGCGAAATAAATCCCTGCCTATCAATGTACAGTTGGAGTTTACAATCCACCTCTCATTTGCATACACCACAAAGGCAACATACTATTCAATTGTAGCTTTCTTATTTGAAATCAGTTATTCCTTTAGTACAGATTATTCTCCCTGTCAACCATAATAGAATGTGTCCCTTAATGACAGTCTAATTTAAAGATCTTTAAGATATAAAGGAATGGTGATGAGGTCAATCCAAATATAATCATCCCCTCAGAGGGATGCAGGATGTGGATATGGATACAGGAAAGTCAGTGCTCTACAGTGCTACAAGATCTCACACTTAATTATTTGGGTACCATCATCTCCATTCATACATTTCATGGCTCTGGTCCTTAAACACAAAGCTATTTCTGATGCTAAAGTACTTGCTGTAGTCCTAATGATATACCAAGAAATTACTTAAAACTAGTCTTATTTTCATCTTAAAAACAAACAGCATAGAAACAAAATCACAATGCAATATAATGAAAAACCTACATACAAGTAGATAAAGTGATCTACTCAAGATCACTAGGTAGCTGAATGAGAGTTTGAGATTTAATTTGATTTCAAGTTCATACACAACTTTTTAAACAGTGTTTCTCTCTTCTTAGAGCTGCAGTGTTCTGAGACATGCCCTGGGATTCTGGCTTAAGGAGATTTAATTTCTAGGTCAAGAGTGTGAGGGAACACTTCTCTTATAAGAGCTGCTACTGGATTTCTAAAGAGGGAATCATTTCTCAGTCAGTAACATGGAATCAAACAAAAGCTCATGGAACTCCAGGTTTTCAGCCCTCATTTCCTTCAGCCCACACACTGTCCCTTTGCTTCTCCACCCCTAGCTCTGCTCAACACGAATGTCCTCCACGCAGGCCTTGTCTTCCAACTCATCCCTCGTCTCCATCACTCCTCCTTCCCACGTGGCCCTCTCTTTCTGCCACCCCTGCCCACATACGTGCATCTCACATCCTGGGTTCTTCTCCATCTTCCTCTCCTGGTTCCCACCCTGACCCCCTTTCTTGTCTTTTCAGAGGATCATGTGATCATCCAGGCTGAGTTCTATCTGAACCCTGAGCAATCAGCGGAGTTTATGTTTGACTTTGATGGTGATGAGATTTTCCACGTGGATATGCAGAAGAAGGAGACGGTGTGGCGGCTTCCAGAATTTGGACGCTTTGCCAGCTTTGAGGCTCAGGGTGCCCTGGCCAACATGGCTGTGATGAAAGCCAACCTGGACATCATGATAAAGCGCTCCAACAACACCCCAAACGCCAACGGTACCTCCGCTCCAGTCCTCCTACACTTGGAATTGTAGCCTTAAGCAGATACTTGAGCTCTTTGGTTTTTGTTACTGAGACTTTCCCCTCAGGGCCTATTCTTGTCATATGCAAACCCCACATTCTTATGCCACCGGCCCAAGAACTTCACGAGTTTTCTCCTTTCTTGATGTGTTCACATCTTGTCTTTGGCAACCACAGTCTCTCATAAAGCCTTTGCCCTGAGTCCATGCTGGGGGAGCCAGGAATGAGGTCCTTGAATATGTTATGCCCAGTACTGCTTCCCTTTTCATGGGGGAGGGAAGAAGAGCTGGGTATCTGAGACCATGGCATAGATTCCCAAGACGGTTTCAGCTGCTATGTCAGCCTCGGTGGGAGGAGGAGGGGCAGGGCGAAGCAGGGAAGGCTAATTTCTGTTGCTTGTCTCCCAGTTCCTCCAGAAGTGACTCTGCTCCCAAACAAGCCCGTGGAACTGGGAGAGCCCAACACACTCATCTGCTTCGTTGACAAGTTCTCTCCACCCGTGATCAGTGTCACGTGGCTTCGAAATGGCAAACCTGTCACTGACGGAGTGTCAGAGACGGTCTTCCTGCCCAGGGATGACCACCTTTTCCGCAAGTTCCACTACCTCCCCTTCCTGCCCACAACAGAGGATGTCTATGACTGCAAGGTGGAGCACTGGGGTTTGAATGAGCCTCTTCTCAAGCACTGGGGTGAGAACCGCCCTTTAGTCTCCTTTACTTCATTGCTCCTCCTGTGTTGCATGTGTCTGTTCCTTAGGGACCCCGAGGATCGGCTTCACAACTGCTCCAGTTCTGGTTTCTGATCTTCTCCCATTGCTCTGCTTTCTCCTCTTCTCGTCTGTAATTCCCTGACATCATCCTGTCTTCCTCTCATTTAATTGATGAAAAAAAAAATATTCTTTTGACTAAGTATCATATATTTTGTGCTAAGTGCTGCTCCCTACCACATGCATTTCTTATGTACTCTGACTTATTTTTCCCCAGAGTATGAAGCTCCAGCCCCGCTCCCAGAGACGACAGAGAATGCGGTGTGTGCCCTGGGCCTGATGGTGGCTCTGGTGGGCATCATAGCAGGGACCGTCTTCATCATCAAGGGCGTGCGCAAAGCCAACACTGTTGAAGGCCGAGGGCCTCTGTGAGGCACCTGCAGGTGAGTCTGCTGTGGTCTGAGGATGACATCTCTGGAATGATTCAAGCGGAGGAAAAGAGTGAGGACAAGGACACACAATGCCTTTAAAGGAAAACCATTCCAAAAGGCATGGCTCCTGATTTATCACACTGGACAGAATCAGATATTGTCATCATCTGATATTCCAAAGTCCTGCATTTCTACACCCCATTCCATATATGTCACCAAAAATCATGCCTTCAGTCTTGGAAACTATCTCCAGTACCCAAAATAGTTGTTTCACATTAAAATAGTGAGTCCAATGATCTGGGAAAGCCAACCTCAAGATTATAACACTTCCTGGCTTTATATTTCCTGAGATAAGACATCAGCTTTGAAGCATTTCCAGAGCATCACTTTTGGGGGGTTTAGGGTAACTGTATGAAGTGGAAATCTGTTGGAGACCCATGCCTGCTTTTGCCCCTCCATTCTGGAAAAAAAAAAATTGGTGTCAGAAGATCTAAGAGAAAGTGAAACATGGCCTGCTCCTTCATTCTTTCATGGAAGGTAGGAAATAGCAGTTCATGTTGGAAAGGTGGCATTTATGAGAGGTCACACAAATATTAAAAGACTTTGCCAAAGTCAGGGGTTAAGGAGTAAGAGTAAGGAATCTGAAGATAAGAGCTCAAAATAATTCATCTTAAACTCTATAGTAACTATGTGTGTTCTGCTACAGGTAATGGACTTTGTTAGAGAGAAGATCAGTGAAGATATTTCTGCCTTAATAGCTTTACAAACCCGGCAATTCTCCAACTGTTCACCTCACTGAAGACAACCATGCTTCAGCACTTCCCAGTCCTTTACTTACGCTACGAGTAAGATGCCTTCCACAATCTCCAGGTTCTAACGTCTAGTTATTCCCTGTCTACTGCTCCTTCTTGTATTGGTTTTCCCTCCATTCTCTACTGTCTTCTTATTATCACCATGTAATGCGTTATTATCACCATGTAATAGACCCCATAGGATCCTTTTTTTTTTCCTGCTATGGAACTTATGGAAAGTTCTATGGGATCATCTCTTGTATACATATTACTTGGAGTTTCTTCAAACTGTGATTGTCATTTTTCTAAATACAGTAAACTTCAAGTGGGTCTCAGGTTGAAGTTTTTGGTGTCTGAGTCAGTTCTTCATGGAGGCCGGGGAATATAGGTGATCCTTTCATTCTGAAAAGTCTAAATGGTGAATGTATCTTATAGGCTTTGTCGTTAATCAGAAATATCCTCGTTCATTAGAACTCTAGTCTCATTTGGAGGATCTGCCAGCAATCCAGTTGTCATGGTCTGGCCCTCATCTGGAAAACACTAGAGTAAGGTTTATTTGTTGAGAGATGACTTAACAACAAGTTCAGAGTCTGGTTTGAATTCTTATGCCTCTGAATCAATGAGATGTTTGGATCATGAAGAGAGTGAATCTCAAATCTTAAGGCAGATTCTGATAGTGGAGGACACAGGTGGTGGGGAATAGATGGTGGTGCAATGGTGGGCATGACAGAAGCACATGCATATGCTAAGAGGGTTGGCACAGCAGCACCGTGCATTTTAGGCTTAAGGAAGGGTGAGACTGGACATTGAGGGTTGGCATTGTCTATTTTCTCAACATGCGTGTGTGTGTGCTAAGTCGCTTCAATCATGTCCAACTCTATGCAACTCCGTGGACTGTAGCCCCCCAGGTTCTTCTGCCCATGGGGATTCTCCTGGCAAGAACACTGAAGTGGGTTGCCATGCCCTCCTTCAGAAGATCTTCCTGACCCAGGGATCAAACCTACGTTATTCGTCTTTTACGTCTCCTGCATTGGCAGGTGGATTCTTTATCACTAGCACCACCTGGGAAGCCCTTTTTTTAACATGTGGTGGTGGTGGTTTTGTTGCTAAGTTGTGTCCAACTCTTGCAACCCCATGGACAGTAGCCTGCCAGGCTCTTGTGCCCATGGGATTCTCCAGGCAAGATTACTGGTGTGGGTTGCCATTACCTTCGCCAGGGGATCTTCCCAAACCAGGGATCAAACCCAGGTCTCCTGCATTGCAGGCAGACTCTTTACCTTTTTTTTTTTTTTAACATAAACTTTATCTTTTCTTAACATAGACTGAAGCTAATTTGCATCACATTGAATTACTATTAAAAAATAAATAAAAATACAAGCAAATTTAGATATCATGCTTAGTGATGGTAATATTCCATATATTATAAATTCCACTATTTTTCTTCAAATTTTTAAGAGAAGCAAAACAAAAGCAAGCCAAATCAAGGCAGCATGACCTCAAAACAATTGCAGAATATGCCATCACAAAATATGTCTCTGGCATAAAGATTATTTTAAGCCAATAGGTGATTTTAAATAATAGAACTTAAATTATTTGTTGCCCCATAGGAGTCTGTTATAGTAAATACTTCTGGTTTAGTAGAAACTCAAATACAAAAAATTAAGCCACTTGGCTAAAAGAGATTAATCTCTCTTCCCATAAAGTGTTTTATTTGGTACCAAATGGTTTGGTTCTTTAGGGCCCTAACTGATGCCTATTTCAGTCTCTCAGTATTTTCCTCCTGATAGTTAGTAGCTGTCCCCCTGTTCTCTCAAGGGTCTTACAGGTATTCACGGGAACTCCAATGCGTTAATACATCGGATGATCTTATCATGCTTTGAGAAACAGGAACATGGACAATAGGATGAACAGCAGAAAAAACTTCTTCAAACCTGATTTCATAACCTCTTAATTTCACAGTGAAATGAGTTACCCTAATGATGACTGAGAGTGTGCCAGTAACAAATATCAAAACGTGAGAGGATGCCCAAAAAGGCGAGAAATTGTTAAAGTGATTGCACAAGGAGGCCATTAGACTGAGGTGGCTCAAATGCCTTGGTAACCGACATAAGCAAGCCTAAACCCAAGTCAGTTCTAATACCTGTTAACGCACTCATATCCCAGAAAACAAATTTAAGAACAACCAATCACAAACACCCACTTAACCCTTTTTCAACTCAGGCAGCCACTTAAGTTACAGCTAATAAAATAATTTTCTTTCTTTCTTTCTGCCTCAGTTTTATAAATGTCTTTTCCCCAACTTGTGTTCGTGGAGTAGTCCTAACCACTTTTAATTTGGCACTGCTGGATTTGAGTTATGTTCCCTCAAACAAACTCTTGAAAACAGTTTGGTTGGCTTCAGCTTATCTGATTATAAATTATGTTGTATATTTAATTTTTGTGTAATGCCTTTATCGCCAAGTAGATTTTTGGTTGGTTTTGAATTCTTCAGCTTTGATGAACTTTCTTGATATTTGTAGCAGGGTTTTTGGGGGGTGGGGAGCATACCTTGGAATCAAGAAAATGGTACTATTTATGATAGCTGGATTTGAGTTATGTTCCCTCAAACAAACTCTTGAAAACAGTTTGGTTGGCTTCAGCTTATCTGATTATAAATTATGTTGTATATTTAATTTTTGTGTAATGCCTTTATCGCCAAGTAGATTTTTGGTTGGTTTTGAATTCTTCAGCTTTGATGAACTTTCTTGATATTTGTAGCAGGGTTTTTGGGGGGTGGGGAGCATACCTTGGAATCAAGAAAATGGTACTATTTATGATAGCATCCAAAAGATGACAGTTATCAAGGAATAAATCTGATAAAAATGAGTAAAATTTCTATAGTTAAAACTACAAATCATCATTAGGAGAAATTAATGGATCTACATAAATGATTAGAATATAAAGTTTAGAGAGAGTGAGTATTTTAAAGATAATCACTTTTCTCTAAATCTACATTCGATAAAAAGTAGATGGGGAAACAATGGAA
The DNA here is from genome assembly GCA_006408675.1 of Madoqua kirkii. Lineage (NCBI taxonomy): Eukaryota > Metazoa > Chordata > Mammalia > Artiodactyla > Bovidae > Madoqua > Madoqua kirkii. The sequence continues at coordinate 14,462 of SJYC01121959.1, forward strand.
ACAGTGAGAAACTTTATTTTGAGGGACTCCAAAATCACTGCAGATGGTGATTGCAATCATGAAATTACATGACACTTGCTCCTTGGAAGAAAAGTTATGACCAACCTAGATAGCATATTAAAAAGCAGAGACATTACTTTGCAGAAAAAGGGCTGTCTAGTCAAAGCTATGGTTTTTCCAGTAGTCATGTATGGATGTGAGAGTTGGACTATGAAGAAAGCTGAGCGCTGAAGAATTGATGCTTTTGAACTGTGGTGTTGGAGAAGACTCTTGAGTGTCACTTGGACTGCAAGGAGATCCAACCAGTCCATTCTAAAGGAAGTCAATTCTGAATATTCATTGGAAGGACTGATGCTGAAGCTGAAGCTCCAATACCTGTCTCTTATACACATCTTGAGGACTTCAGCCTGTCTTCATTCTGAAATTGTACTCTTATGTAACTGAATCCAGTTCTTCACCATTAATTCAATGGAGCTTCCAAAACATGTCAAGCATATTCTTAGGAA
>SJYC01121962.1:0-11212 GCA_006408675.1 Madoqua kirkii
ACCGCTGCCAGAGAAAAAATGTAAAAATCACACTGAGTAGCTACAAGGTTCAGGTACTGACTCACTTCAATATCACAGCCCTGACATTAGGCCACATGACTTCAATGCATGATATAGGAGAAGTCAGGGATTGAATGAAGTTAAGTATCTTCTCCCAGATGACAGAGTAAGGTTGGACTCCTCTCAAGTCAGGAAAAGTGCCTACATTAGAGAGGATGTGCCCTACAAACAACAATGAACTCAGAGCAACAGTATCAGATATACAAGCCCAATCTAAGGCAGGGGACGGGTGCCCAGGGCCACGCAGTGACCATGAGATTTCATGCAACTTCAGATTGGGGACACCGCTTTTCTCCTTGTCAGGCAGAACTGCCTCCCCTGGGGGCACAGGGATTTGGAGAAACTATCCCAGGATAAACTATCAGAGGATTTCTATCACAGGATGTCACACGGCTCCCCCAGTAACCTCAGCTGAAGGACAGGAGAACATGAGCAAATGAACACATGGTGTAGGGAGAGGAGACACCTGACACTCAGGGGGAAGCAAGCCCCCTCCACGGTGGGTGAGGAACTTATGAGATCAGAGAGCTTCTCGCTCCATTCCACTGCGATTACACGGCTCCCCCAGTAACCTCAGCTGAAGGACAGGAGAACATGAGCAAATGAACACATGGTGTAGGGAGAGGAGACACCTGACACTCAGGGGGAAGCAAGCCCCCTCCACGGTGGGTGAGGAACTTATGAGATCAGAGAGCTTCTCGCTCCATTCCACTGCGATACGGCTCGTCCAGCTCGGGTGCTCCACTTGGCAGGTATAGACCTCTCCATTCTGAGGAGCTGTTTCAAGCATCACCATGGTCTGGAAGGTCCAGTCTCCATTCTGGATCAGGCCTGTGGAGATCATCCCAGCCTCCTCTTCATGGCCGTTCCAGAACCACCTGACTTCAACGTGGTCCAGATAGAAACCATTCACAGAGCAGACCAGGAGGTCGTGGTGCTGCAGGGGCTGGGTCTTTGCAGGACACACAGCCACTGTTGGTGCCCCTAGGAGAGAAAAGGTGGAGGGAATCAGTGAGGAAGGCAGACCTGGCTGCCTTTCTGCCCCCAGACTCTAGTCCCACGCTCCAGTCTTGGCAGACCTCTCTGAAAACTGGCCAATTGACCCAACAGGAATTAGAACCATAAGCCTAGACTTCAATTCTTACAACACGGGACTGTTAGATTTCAGAGATGTGGAGATGTTTATTTTGTTTTGTTTTGTTTTGTTTTCTTAGCCCCAAAGAATTATTCATTATTGAACTGATGTGTTTACCAATCTTTGCAAAGTATATAGGGTTGACTAAAAAATTAGTCACAACCTGTAAGTAGAGAGTTATTTTCTTTGGTGGGAATGTTAAGTTATCTGAGCCTGGGAGACAGAATCTCAGTGGCCCTGAGAAAACTGTTTCAAGAAGGTGGGAGAGGGAATCAGGCTATATACAACTTTGCAACAAAGAGGACAGGCAATCTAAACATTAAAAATTTTAGTGTTCTTCTATGTATGGGAAGATGCAAGAATCTGGGATTATTGAAGTCATTCCTTTCATATGCATCTCCACTATCTGGGGCCAGCATCCTGAATATTTACAGAGATAGTTTTGTTTCTTCAATTCCTTTTGAGTCTTCCACTCACACTGGAGGGCTGACTGTGACATCCTTAAGTTCCTTGTGTAGAGAGAGGCACTGCTTGTCAGCATGGCTCAAAAATTCACATTTGAAGGGCTGGAATTGCAGTAGCTGTGACATTTCTCGCCCACTCATATGGCAGGAAATATTTCATTTGATAATATATTACTTAATGCATGATTTCTGGAGCCAGAGTGCCTGAGTTCAAACACTTGCACCGCTTTGCCTAGCTATAAATGGGATAATAATTCTAATATGTATATTAGGGTTGTGTGCCTAAAACAACGGCTGGAACTTCATTTTCAAAATACTTTAGATATTTGCTATCTTCTTTTACGTGGAGAGAAAACGTGATTCAAAGCAGTGTGGATAACTGGGGAACAGCTTGAGGTAGATGGGGAGATGGAGGAAAAAAAATTCCTGAGAATGCTACGGTCATACCTTAGAACACCTGAGAAAGTGATCTAACTCTGGGAAACAGGAATAGACAAAGGTGATTCTGAAGCTTTATGAGTTGAGTCCCAAGAAAAGCCTGAGCTCTGAAGGAGAAGGAAAGGAGCAAATAGTCATTTATTTAAAAAAAAAAAAAAGAACACCTGCAATTACACTCAGTTGATCAATTTCTCTCCTTTGCAAAATGACGTGAAAATGTTGGTCACTCAGTTGTGTCCAACTCTGCAACCCACTGGACAGCAGCTCTGTGCATGGAATTCTCCAGACAAGAAACTAGAGAGAGTAGCCATTCGCTTCTCCAGGGCATCTTCCCAACCCAGAGTTTGAACCTGGGTCCCCCACATTGCAGGCACATTCGTTGCTGTATCAGCCACCAAGGAGGCCCCCTTTGCAAAATAAGCAGTCTTTTTACTGAACTGATCATTTTATAACAGTCTCTTTTTAAGCTGACATTTGAGCTCAGGGTAGAGTCTGAGATTCATTAATACATGTGCTTAATGCCCAAGACTGTCCTCACACCACCAGCCACAGTAAAAACAAATATTTTTTTTTAAAGGTGAAAACTGTTGGAAAGCATTTTTATAATAACACAAAATGGCAAATTTAAGACTGACAGTAAATTTTCAATAACAATTTTGCAGTATTTTATTAAATATAAATGTTTAAATTTCTAACATAGAAAATAACAAACAGAATCAAAATATAAACTACAAACAAGATAAAATACTGAATCGAATACCAGCAAAGCATTTATTATAATGCATAGAGAATCCATAAAACCACTGAGAAAAACACAAAGATCTGAGAGATAATAATTCTTAAAGTTGTAATAGATGTTTGCCAATAAATATGAGACAATGTTCAGGAACCTTAGAAATTAAAGACATATAAAATAAAAACAAAATTATATAAAATGTCAACTATTTGGCAATACTGAAAAAGTTCTAACAAAGGGAAATGTGAGGTAAAATATTCCCACTGTAAAAAGAAGTAACATTAAACTACTTAAATATAACTAGCATTATAAAAATAGTAACATCAGTATGTTAAGTCAATCAGTTCAGTCACTCAGTCATATCTGACTCTGTGACTCCATGGACTGCAGCATGCCAGGCTTCCCTAAGAAAAGAAGAAAGAGAAGTCGCTCAGTCGTGTCCAACTGTTTGCAACCCCATGGACTGTTGCCCGCCAGGCTCCTCTGTCCATGGGTTTCGCCAGGCAAGAATACTGGAGTGAGTTGCCATTTCCTTCTCCAGGGGATCTTCCAAACCTAGGGATACCCAGGTCTCCTGCATTGCAGGCAGATGCTTTATCCTCTGAGCCACCAGGGAAGCATTCCCAGAGCTTGCTCAAACTCATGTCCATCGAGTTGATGATACCATCCAACCATCTCATTCTCTGTTGTTCCCTTATCCTCCTGTCTTCAATCTTTCCCAACATCAGGGTCTTTTCAAATGAGTCAGCTCTTCCCATCAGGTGGCCAAAATATTGGAGTTTCAGCTTCAACATCAGTTCTTTCCATGAATATTCAGGACTGATTTCCTTTAGGATGGACTGGTTAGATCTCCTTGCTATCCAAGGGATGCCCAAGAGTCTTCTCCAACACTACAGTTCAAAAGCATCAATTCTTTGGAGCTCAGTTTTCTTTACAGTCCAACTCTCACATCCATACATGACTACTGGAAAAACCATAGCTTTGACTAGACAGTCCTTTTTCTGCAAAGTAATGTCTCTGATTTTTAATATGCTGTCTAGGTTGGTCAAGGCTTTTCTTCCAAGGAGCAAGCATCTTTTAATATCATGGCTGCAGTCACCATCTGCAGTGATTTTGGAGCCCCCCGAAAATAATGTCTCTCACTGTTTCCATTGTTTCCCCAGCTATTCGCCATGAAGTGATGGGACTGGATGCCATGATCTTAGTTTTCTGAAATTGAGTTTTAAGCCAACTTTTTCACTCTCCTCTTTCACTTTTATCAAGAGGCTCTTTACTTCTTCAATTTCTGCCATAAGTAAAAAAAATTATAATTTGGGAAGGTGATTTCAAAATCATTTCAACCATGTAAAAATAATACATCCTAAGAAAACCAAAAAAGGAAGAAAGTTAGACCTAAAAGATGTCTCAGAAAGCTTGGCAGGCAATTCTTCACCCCTAAGAAACCAAGGAAGCTCCTACCTTCTAAGATCATAAAATTTAATGAAAGTGATGGACAAAACCCAAACACAAGAGGATTAATTTTACACAGGAGTCAGAAATGTCAGAAGAAAAGTGTGGAGTTCTAAAACAAAGAATAATTACATTAGAATGTCAGAAGTTCCTGAAGAATGACATTTAAGATGTGAGCTAAAAGGTTATGTTGATATGAGCTAGAGGAAGAGGAAATGTGTGTATGTCTGGGGGCAAAGGGAGGCATATTTTAGGTAAAGGTAATAGTGTCAGGTAGGTAAAACAGGGAAAAGGAGTCCAAAATGGCGGTGGCTATAAGACAAAGAAAGGAAAAGCCCCGAAAATGAAACTAAAGAAGGTCCGAGGACCGGAGTGAGGACCTCAGGTAAAACAAACAACACTCCTGGCTGGCCCAGTTTACATAGGACAGGCCCAGGAAGAGATAAACATATAAATAGAGGAGCCAAAGCCCCTGCCCCCCTCTCCTGCGCACTGGGGCGCTCTTCTCTTGTCTTTAGATCGACGCGCCCTCACGCCTTGAAGATGGACTTTCCTACCATCTTCTAAATAAAATAGAGCTATAACACTGAGCTGTAACACTGATTTGTCTAAGAGCTATAACACGGTCTGTCCAGGACCTGAGAGCTGTGACTCGCTGAGGGGGCTTTAATGTCCATCACTCCAAATCTTTGTTGTGATGAGACAAAGAACCGAGGAACATACACTCGTGTGACAATAACATGTGTAGAAGCTTAAAAGAGATGTACTTCTCTATGAAACCAGAGAAAAATAAAAATAAAAACAGTTCACTGAAGCACAGAGATTGAGGATGGGAACGGAAAGATTCCACTAGAAAAATCACAGGAACCGAGTGTTTAAAAGATTATAGATGATGTTAGAAATTTGAATTTATGCTAAATGTAATGGGAAACTTTTGAAGAGTTTCAAGGAGATTAAAACCACAATCCAATGCACTTCTGCCTTTTCTGCATTTCCAAATCCAGAAAGCCGTATTTTTCTTAAATCAACAAAACAAAAGTACTTTGTGCCAGAGCTTGTTTAGCAAATCTGAGCTGCTGGGGTGCATACTATGTCACCTCAGTCATGCCCAACTCTTTGTAACCCTATGAACCGTAATCCACCACTATACGATCATTTTGAATTTATTTGAAAAATTCCATCAGGGTTCACATTATGTGCAGACTGTCCTGGGTTTGTGTTGGAGAATACAGAAAAGCATTCAATATGCTCCTTCTGAGATTTTATTAGTAAGTTGGGCTAGGGTTGACAAATAAAATACAGGATGCCCAGTTGAATCTGAATTCCAGCTAAACAATGATAGTTTATCTGAAATACAAATTTCACTGGACATTCTGTATTTTTATTTGCTAAATCTGGCAACCTTAAGTTGGGCACCTGAGCTGGACTAACCTACTTTCTAGATGTGTATAAGAGACAGCAAGAATACTGGAGTGGGTTGCCATGCCCTCCTCCGGGGGATCTTCCCACCTCTGGGATGGAACCTTCATCTCTTGTGTCTCCTGCATTGGCAGGTGGGTTCTTTACCACTTGCACCACCTGGGAGAAGTCAAATACATCTCAGAGCTCTTAGAGGTTACATGTGCTTCTATAGTTTTAATATACATTTGTTAAATATACATATATGTATAAATATATACACATATTTTATGTTTTGTCTTTGTTTAACTTAATTGTGAAAATGTCAAGAAGAGTTAAACAACTCTTGCTAAAAGTGCAATAACTAAATGAAGCCCTCTGATAGCATCAAAGGAACGAAAAGTAGAATTACTACAAAATTTAAGGCATTTTCTTGAAAAATAATTGTGGCAGTCACCACTATTTGTGACTTGTAAAGTCAAGTTGATGAAAGTTAAGAAGTTGTGATGATCAAAGACTCATGAAATTTTGAAAAACATTGCATAAGGCAAGAGATGAAAATGAAGATCTTGAACTTGAGCTCATTGAGTGGATTCAACAAGAAAGTGGTGAATTTATGCAACTGTCTTGTTTTTGTTTTGTTTGGGTGATGAAACCAAACCAAACCATAAATAACTGTATTAAAAGATGAGTATGAGTCTAGAATTTTTAGAAGCAGCACAGCATAAGTAAAGTGTGTTTTCAATCTCTACACTACTGACGTTTGGACCAGATAATTATTTGTGACTGTGGGAGTGAGGGCTGCTCTGCACATTGTAGGATGTCTACCATCATCCCTGGCTCTACCAACTAGATGTTAGAATAAACCTCTAGTCTGACAGCCAGAAGTGGACCCAGGTATTGCCAGCAGTTCTGGCAAGAACCTAGGAAGGGGAGGGAAACAGGTGGGGGAAGGGAGGGAGGCAAGGCCACTGACCACAACTGGTGTAAATGAACCCACCTGAAAAAAAATCTGTGGTCAAAAAAAAAAAAAAAGCCACTTTTGATTATGGTTCAGCAGAGAATTACATTTAAAAATCTGACAATATTTTATCTGTTGAAAATCTTGACTCTATGTGAAATATCTGATTTTTTAGGAATCCTGTCCTGCTGAAAAACTATTTTTTCCACAAAATAAATTCCCAAAAAAAAAATCTGTGGTAAAAAAAAAAAAAAAAGCCACTTTTGATTATGGTTCAGCAGAGAATTACATTTAAAAATCTGACAATATTTTATCTGTTGAAAATCTTGACTCTATGTGAAATATCTGATTTTTTAGGAATCCTGTCCTGCTGAAAAACTATTTTTTCCACAAAATAAATTTGTTAAGAACAAAGGTTTACCAATTTCTTTGCCTTGCCAAGCAATTTTCAAGTTATATAATTTATCCTTCATATCATATTCTCTCTTAATTTCTCTGCCACTTCCAGTACTTATCCATAGTGGCAAATTATTATAGCCACAGGCATTTGATTCCTGTTCAATGTTCCCACTAATTCATTTTCTAACTTGGTCTCCTACTCCCAATAGTGCAAGCACATCAGATTGCCAGTCTTGCACAGATTAGAACTCTTCGTAGTCAAGTCCTCTCAGAAACTGGGAAACTAAGAAGAAGATGGCATTCTCACTTAGACAGTTTACCAAAAAAAAAAAAAAAAAATCAGGTCCCCAGATTTTAAGACCTTCACTTACAGATGCATAGAACCGTCTTTTGGACTCTGTGGGAGAGGAAGAGGGTGGGATGATTTGGGAGAAAGACATTGAAACATGTATAATATCATATATGAAATGAATCGGAAGTCCAGGTTCGATGCAGGATACAGGATACCTGGGGCTGGTGCACTGGGATGACCCAGAGGGATGGTACAGGGAGGGAGGTGGGAGGGGGGTTCAGGATGGGGAACACGTGTACACCTGTGGTGGATTCATGTTGATGTACAGCAAACCAATACAATATTGTAAAGTAATTAGCCTCCAATTAAGATAAACAAATTTTTTTAAAAGACCCTCACTTAGAAACAATGGCAGAGAGAAGGACACACTGGATCAGAACAGGTACATTTTACCATGCAGAAATTCCCTACGTACCTTCTTTACAGATAAGAAAGTAGGTTAGTCCAGCTCAGGTGCCCAACTTAAGGTTGCCAGATTTAGCAAATAAAAATACAGAATGTCCAGTGAAATTTGTATTTCAGATAAACTATCATTGTTTAGCTGGAATTCAGATTCAACTGGGCATCCTGTATTTTATTTGTCAACCCTAGCCCAACTTACTAATAAAATCTCAGAAGGAGCATATTGAATGCTTTTCTGTATTCTCCAACACAAACCCAGGACAGTCTGCACATAATGTGAACCCTGATGGAATTTTTCAAATAAATTCAAAATGATCGTATATACTGGAACTAGCATTCCTTGCATACTCCTCACACACTAGTACATGTAAACCTCAGAAATTTTATCAGTAATTCAGACTTAATTAAGCCACTATTTACTAGTCATAGCTCAGTTCAGTTCAGTTGCTCAGTCGTGTCCAACTCTTTGCAACCCCATGAACCACAGCACCCCAGACCTCCCTGTCCATCACCAACTCCCAGAGTTTATTCAAACTCATGTCCATTGAGTCAAGAAGCCCAAGCTATAGAATTAGGAAGCGTAATTTGGAACAAGAGCTCGTCTACTTGGGTTTTTAACCTAAGTTAAAATATCCAGCAGCCTAATGGATTTAACAATAGTATGTTCCTCATAGGATATTGTTAAGTGTGAAATTATTAATAAACAGTGACTCTTCCTAGTGCTGATCAAGTAAATATTCAATAAATATACTGAAATTTTAATTTTATAACCCTTAAGAATGCAGGCTCAGAAGATATTCTTATTTTTTAACCTCCTGAAGTGAATAATATCTTTATCATCATTTGACTTTCTCTCTGACCGCAACTTATTTCACCTCTCAACCTGCTTGCTCTGCTTCAGCCAGTCTTTCTTTCTGTCCCTTAAACACAACAAGCATCTTCCCACATTTGGCCTTTCTCATGTTCCCTTTTCTGGAACACTTGTCCCTTAGCTACTTCACGTGACTGGCTTCTCATTCACATCTCAACAGAATGTCTATCAGACAGAGCCCCCTAGACACCTGAACTAAAGCTGGATGAATCCCATTTTCTCTGTCCCATAACACAGATTTTGTTTGTTAGAATCCCATTGCTCACTGAAATGTTCTTATATTTGCTTTGTGTTGAATACTTACTGGATTGTTGCTGCTTAGAAAAATATTTTTGGTCAAAATGAGTAAATTCAGGATGATAGGAAGTGATCTTTGTGAGAATCCTGGAAAGCAAGGAAAAGGCTCAGGGCCAGCACTCTCCTATTCTAATGGCACATTACATCCCTTCTGCTCCCTGCAAGAAATTCAGACGAATGTCTTCTTTCTCCACCTACTAGTTGGAATAAATATTCACAGGGAGGAAATGGTCATTTAGAAAGAGAGAGAGTTCACTATGTTTTAAATACTTCAATGAATCTATCATGGCTGAGGGTCTGTGCCAGCTTTGGGGATTTTCAAATCTGGTGATGGCATGGTTGGAAAAAGAATAGGAAGGAGTTAAAAGTCGATATAAGCAAACAAAACTGATAAAGGGAAACAAGACATGACGTCTGATCTTACGAAATGTGGGCCTGAGACTCCAAGAGGCTAATGAGTTCCCTCAACTTGCCTCTTGGCTTTCAGCCCAATGGGATGGAAACAACTGTCACACTCTCTGTACTCTGTTCAGGGTGCATGGCTTGCCATGTGAAATGGCTGATATTTGACTATCTATGACCTACACAATCAGAATTTCATACAATTTATGCTATACTCATTGGATTACTGGATACTTGTATGCTCAGGTCAGAGAAAGGAGAGTAGTAGGAGAAACTGATAGCATAGAAAGGCTCAAAATAGATTCATTACTAACCTGTGCTGGGTTTTCAGAAGATGCCTTCAGTTCTTTAAGGCATCAAAAAACACTCCACAGATACTCCTTATCTACGTGGTCATTCCAAGTACTAAGAAACCCTGCTTCAGCTCCAGGGTACTTTACCCAAGATAAATAAAGAGAAAATTAACTCTGTCAAAGAACATCTAGTACAAGGATTCAAATTTTTATAAACATTGGGGTTTGGGGGAAAAGGAAGGAGGATAATGGGGGAGGTCCCTTGATACATCCTCCCACTGGGAGAGATGGCATCATCACAGATCCTGTTGAGGACATAACACGATCTTTTAGAATGCCTGAGACTTCAAGAGGCTAATGAGTTCCCTCAACTTGCCTCTTGGCTTTCAGCCCAATGGGATGGAAACAACTGTCACACTCTCTGTACTCTGTTCAGGGTGCATGGCTTGCCATGTGACATGGCTGATATTTGACTATCTATGACCTACACAATCAGAATTTCATACAATTTATGCTATACTCATTGGATTACTGGATACTTGTATGCTCAGGTCAGAGAAAGGAGAGTAGTAGGAGAAACTGATAGCATAGAAAGGCTCAAAATAGATTCATTACTAACCTGTGCTGGGTTTTCAGAAGATGCCTTCAGTTCTTTAAGGCATCAAAAAACACTCCACAGATACTCCTTATCTACGTGGTCATTCCAAGTACTAAGAAACCCTGCTTCAGCTCCAGGGTACTTTACCCAAGATAAATAAAGAGAAAATTAACTCTGTCAAAGAACATCTAGTACAAGGATTCAAATTTTTATAAACATTGGGGTTTGGGGGAAAAGGAAGGAGGATAATGGGGGAGGTCCCTTGATACATCCTCCCACTGGGAGAGATGGCATCATCACAGATCCTGTTGAGGACATAACACAATCTTTTAGAACAAGTCTCCCTGGTAGCCCAGCTGGTAAAAAAAATCTGCCTGCAATACAGGAGACCCTGGTTTGATTCCTGGGTCAGGAAGACACCCTGGAGAAGGGATAGGCTACCCACTCCAGTATTCTTGGGCTTCCTGGTGGCTCCCACTTGAAATGTGGGAAACTTAGGTTCGATCCCTGGGTTGGGAAGATCCCTGGAGGAGGGCACAGTAACCCACTCCAGTATTCTTGCCTGGAGGATCCCAATGGATGGAGGAGCCTGCTGGGCTACAGTCCATGGGGTCACAAAGAGGCAGACATGACTGAGCAACTAAGCACAGCATAGCACTCCCCAATTCTTTAGATTTGCCATAAAATCTTCAGGGAAACTCCCCCTTTTTCTTGCAAAATTCATATAGTAAAGAGAACTATTGAATGAAAAATTATTTTAACACTTTTGTTTCTGAATTTTCTCAAATACCTGAAGGGATGGGATGCAAGGCTGGAGATGCAAGACTCCTTCACTGGAAGGGAGTTGAGAAAAAACATAATATAGATATGGCGGCTGCGTATGTCACTGTCATAGAGACGGCAAGTGTTCAGGAACTGTTTGTTGTAGGTTGGAGTCACAATCTCTAAGGGACATGG
>SJYC01121964.1:0-26956 GCA_006408675.1 Madoqua kirkii
GACAAATGGAGACACAATGATGTTAGCAGACAAAGGATTCTTTTATCTGTAAGACATTTTATATAAACCTCATGGTAACCATATGATGTAAGTCTAGGACAGAGATATGAAACAAAAAAAGAGGAAACTGAGAAAAACATTATGCAAAACCAACAAGCTGAAATGGCAGAGAGAAGCACAAGGAAAAGGAAGCATAGCGCAGCCAGGAAAGAGAGAACGCTGGTCCTGTGCTCAGCTGACCAGCCGTGTCCAGCTGTGTGGCCCCACGGACTGGAGCCCACCAGGCTCCTCTGTCCGAGGGATTCTCCAGGCAAGGATACTGGAGTGGGTTCCCATTTTCCATTTCTCAATAATCACACTAGATGTCAATGATAGGAATTCACCAAACACACATGATGGTTGGATGGAGTAACAAACAAGACCCAACGATGGATACAAGATCCTCTAGGAGATGCACCTCAGCTCTGAAGATAAACGTAGGCTCAGAGTGCGGGGATGGAAGGTGACGCTCAGTGTCAGCCAGAAGACAGTGGTGTAGCCTCATTCATATCAGATAAAATAGACTTCAAGCCAGAAAGATGGCAAGAGACAGAGATGGACATTTCAGAATGGTAAGGGGAACAGTTCATTAGGAAGGCACAATAGTTAATGATGTATATGCACATGACATTGTTGCTGTTTGATCACGAAGTCGCATCTGACTCTTTTGTGACCCTATGGTTTGTAGCCCACCAGGCTCCTCTGTCCACGGGCTTTCCCAGGCAAGAGTACTGAGGTTGGCTCCATTTCCTTCTCCAGGGAATCTTCCCGACCCAGGGATTGAACCCACGTCTTCTGCATTGGCAACTGGATTTTTTACCACTGAGCCACCAGGCAAGGCCACACAATAACACAGAGGTATCGAAGTGCATAAACCAAATATTAACCTATCTAAAGGAAGGGATTGGCAGCAATACAATAATGGCAGGGGACTTTAACACTCCACTTATATCAATGGATAGATCATCTAGACAGAAAGTCAAAAAGAAACAGTGGCTTTAAATAAAATGTTAGGCTAGATGTAAAGACATTCCATCCAAATGCAGTAGAATACACATTCTTCTCAAGTGCACATGGAAAATTTTTAAGAATAGCCCATATGTTGAGACCAAAAAAGTCTCAATAAATTTAAGAAGATTCAAATTTTAGCAAATATGGGGCTTTCCAGGTGACGCTAGTGGTAAAGAACCCCCCTGCCAATTCAGAAGAGATAAGAGACACAGATTCTATCCCTGGTCAGTAAGATTCCCTGGAGGAAAGCATGGCAACCCACTCCAGTGCTCTTGCCGGGAGAACCCCAGGGACAGAGGAGCCTGGAGAGCTATACAGTCCATAGTGGGGCACAGAGTCGGACATGACTGAAGTGACTAAACGATGGTATGAAAATAGAAATCAATTACAAGAAGGAATCTAGAGAAGTCACCAATATGCAGAGACTGAACAACATGCTAAGAATAGCAGATAGGTCAATGAAGAAATCAAAGAAGAAATTTTAAAAGTACCTAAAGATAAATGAAAATTAAAAAATGAAATACCAAAATCTCTGGATGCAGTTAAAGAAATACTGAGGGACACTCATAATAACACAGGCCAACCTCAAGAAACAAGAAAAAATTTAACTCAACTAAACAATCTAACATTACACTTAAAGGAACTAGAAAAAGGACTTCCCTGGTGGTCCAGTGGCTAAGACTCTGTACTCCCAATACAGGAGGCCAAGGTTCAGTTCTTGGTCATGAAACTAGATCCCACATGCCACAACTAAGACCCTGTGCTGTCAAATAAATATTCTTAAAAAAAAAGGGGGGGAACTATAAAAAAGAATAAATGAATCCCAAAGACAATAGGAAGCAAATACTAAAGATCTGAGTGGAAATAAATGAAATAGAGACTAAAAAGGCAATAGAAATGATTAATGGAACTGACAGCTGGTTCACTGAGAAGATAAATAAAATTGACAAATCTTTTTTTTTGTAATTGACAAATCTTTAGCCAGACTTACTAAAAAAAAGAGGAAAGGATTTTATAAACAAACTCCAAAATGAAGGAGAAGAAATAACATCAGATACCACAGAAATACAAAGGATTATAATAGAATACTACGAACACTGTATGCCAACTAATTGGACAACCTCGAAAATAAACAAATTCCTAGACTCATATGACATTCCAAGATTGAATCACGGAGAAATAGAAAATCTGATAGACCAACTACTGGTACAGAGATTGAAAGAGTAATTAAAAACCTCTCAGAAAACAAATATCTAAGAGCAGATGGCTACACAGGTGAATTCTACCAAACATTCAATGATTTAATACCTATTCTTCTCAAATTATTCCAAATCATTGAAGAGGAAGGAATGCCTCAAACTCATTATATAACCCAACATTACCCTGAAAGAAAAACCAGATATGATACACACAAAACACAAACTCAAAATTTATGCCAGTTTCAGTGATGAGTATACAAGCAAAAATCCTCCACAAAATATTAAACCAAATACAACAATATGTTAAAAGGATCATACACCGTGATGTGAGATTTATTGCAAGGATGCAAGAATGTTTCAACATCTGCAGATCAATCAACGATATACACCACATTAAAAACTGAAGGATAAAACTTACATGATCATTTAAAGAACTGCATGAAAAGCACTTGACAAGACTCAACATGGATCTAGAAGGAATAGAGATGAGCATAATAGAGGCTGTATATATGGCACATCCACAGTTTACATCATACTTAACTGGAAAATTTCTAGTAATTTCATAAATATGTGCAAATGCCACCACAATCCAGCTTTAGAACATTTCTAACACTCTCAAAGGTTTCCTGTTTATAGTTAATTTTCACTCCATTCCAAGCTCTAGAGATCTTGCTTTCAGTCTGTAAATTTGCCTTTTATAGATGGTTCATGTACATGGAATCCTATGACAAGTAGTCTTTCATGTCTGACTTATTTCCCTGATAATAGCTCAGTTGGTAAAGAATTCTCCTGCAATGCAGCAGACCTTGGTTTGATTCCTGGGTCAGGAATATGTTTCCCACTTTAGTATCCTGGCCTGGAGAATTCCATGGACTATACAGTCCATGGGGTCACAAAGAGTTGGACACAACTGAATAAAGTTCACTTATTTCCCTTAGGATATTTTTGAAGGTCATCCATTTTGCAGCATGTATAACACGTTTTTTAGATGTGTTTCACTTGTTCTTTTTTTATTGCTAAATAGTTTTCCATTGCATAGATACAATGCATTTTGCTTTTCCATTTGCTAACTGATGGATATTAAGATTGTTTCCAGTTTTGTGTTATAATGACTAATATTGCTATGAACATTTTCATGTGTGTGTGTGTGTGTGTGTGTGTGTGTGTGTGTGTAAAGTATCCATTTTGTTTAAAGGAATGAGTTTGGGTTATTCTTGACAAACAACTTGAAACTCTCTGTATTAATCTAAACCTCAAATGTCCAAGGATCTAATTCTGGACTCATATAGCAAATGATAGGACTTTCAAGGTGGCACAGTGATAAAGAATCTGCCTGCCAATGCAGGAGATGCAAGAGATTGGTGTTCAATCTCTGAATCCTCCTCAAGAAGATTCCCTAGAGTAGGAAATGGCAATCCACTCCAGTACTCTCGCTTGGAAAATTCCGTGGACAGAGGAGCGTGGTAGGCTAGAGTCCCTGGGGTCGCAAGGAGTCAGACATGACTGAGCAACTGAGCACACACACATAACAAGTAATAAGTCAATGCAAAAAAGTGCTTAGTAAAATAGATGTATAATAGACTTTAGCATTTTAAAAAGTGAATAATTCCTCATTACAGGTCCTTTAAAAAAAATTCCTTGAAAAATATAGCTTTCCTCGTAAAATTAAGAGCCAGTATATATTCTAAAATCAAAAAAACATTCCTCCTGCTTATTTGCTTTTAGGGTGGAAGGAAGTGGCTTATGGCTGGTACTTAGGTCTCAGTGCTAAAAAAAAAAAAAAAAATCCCTGAAATGACACTGTTATTTAAATACCTATCATCCTTCATGAGGCCATTACAAAAAATACAACTGAATAGTACCAGACACTGTGTTTCCATGCTGTAAAATCCTCCTCCTCACCTCATGGACCATTTCTTTCTCTTAAAAATGAAAGATGATTTTAAACCTCTCCTTCCCTTTCTGCATCAGAGGAGGCAGGTCCAAGTCACAAAGGGTGAAACGTCATTTATGTGAGCTGCTGTCCTCATCCACAATCCTCCTAGTGTGTGAGGAAGTGGGTCTGCTGGGAACGTTAAAGGAAAAGTTTGGTTGCTTCTTATAAAACCACATGAGAAGCAACAGTTCTCTTTTCCTGCCTTTCAGATCACTGGTGATGCCATTGGCCTGGTAAATCGACCAACTCTGGAAATTCCCTACCTTGCAAGGTCTATCCATTATGTGAGATAATAAGTTAAAGGAAAGGAAAGCTAATTAGGCTGGATTCTTCTGCTAGTGGTACCAGAAAGTGTCTTCGTAGATATATTCATACTACAGACTTCAGTGCTACCTTGTAATTGCACACTACAGGTCTTAAACAAAATGAAACATTTATTCCAATCAGAGAACAAAATGACAGTACAGTTGCAACCTTGGGATCAAATAAAACTTATCCTAACTGTATGCACACGGCAGACATGATTTATCAGATCTCTACAGGATGATGACCTGTTTCACACAAATAACACATAGTACAATTAACATACGCAAAAACAAACTCTGAATTTGCTTGAAAATAATAGATGTGCAGGACTGTGAAGAAGTCAACAATTACTTTGTAATAAGCTTCTGAATCTATTACCTACTGTTTCGATTTAATTTGCGTTTGAAATTGACTCTTCAGATGGAGTGGGCTTTCCTGATGGCTCAATGGGTAAAGAACCCGCCTGCAAGGCAGGAGACGCAGGAGGCGTGGGTTTAATTCCTGGATCAGGAAGATCCTCTGGAGGAGGAAATGGCAACCCACTCCAGTATTCTTGCCTGGAAAACATGGACAGAGGAGCCTGGCAGGCTATAGTCCATGGGGTCACAAAGAGGTGGACACGAGTGAGCATGCACATTGACTTCAGGTGGAATACAGTAGCAGAACCCACCATCTTCATAAGCAATTTAATTGCCTAAGCCTGAGCTAGGAGAAAGGCCTTAATTCCTTCTATCATGGTGGTGTCTTGAGCTAGCAGAAACCACCATGTTTTCTGAGCCTATCCAACTCTTTTCTATTATTAAAGTCTTTGGAACTTAAAACTATATACTTGCTTACAATTATAGTTCAACTATCTTTTATGCAAGGGTCAAAAAAATTTGATTGACTTTTCTAGCTTGTTTTCTATCATACACTTTTGGTCAAATTTGTTTGAATCATTCCAGTTTGCTTTGAGTTTTTAAGAATCACTTTGTTAATCTTTTAATTTCAATTTATTTTTATTACATAGAACATTTGAATGTTCCTCTAGTTAAAACTATTAAATGAAATAAATTCAGAAAAGTCTGGCTTTCATATTTGTCCCCTTTAATCTATTCTCTCATTTGCCCAAAAGATACAATTAAAAAAAAAAAGTTCTGCCATTATTTCTATTTACAAATATAAGTAGATGATAGATAGATATTCTCCTTCTTTATCTTAGTTTTTAAAATGCTATATACTGTCCAAATCTCCTAAACCTACTGAAAGTACATTTTGGGGATTACTCTAAAGGAGAGTCATTTTTCTTCCAGTTGTAGGATATTTTTTTGTTTGGATGAACATCCCTGTATTCATAAATTTTCCTTTGTTTTTCAGAATTGTCTCTGATTTCTGCTAAGATAAGATCCATACTGGATTTTCCTGTAACAGACAATAGTTTATCCCACACTCTGGTGGGAGTCAGAAATGCATCTTTTTCCACTAAAGTTGTGGCTTTGTCTTAGTGGCCTTCTGAAACCTACTTATGGGGAGGAATATACCCCAGCCAAAGCATCCACATGTCACTGATGTTTATCTGAGAGATTTAAATATTGAATTAGTCTAATTAAAGAGGAGTTCAAGGAGTGAACTAACCCAGTATTAGATACTTTGTTTGAAAATCATGGCAAAGGAGAAAAAAAAAAAAACCAAATATACATTTTGTAACTTTTAAATAGTAGCAGATTACTATAAAGTGTGTTTATCTCTGAGGTTGCAAAGTTGTAGGAAACCACCATGATAGAGGGAATTAAGGCCTTTCTTCTAGCTCAGGAAAACATGCCTGAAGACAGAACACAGAAAACTCAAGGAAAAAACAGGGAAGGGAGCAAGGAAACCTCCAGATCCACAAATGACCAAATGTAGGAATATATAAGAAATAATAACCATCATTGTTTTGTGATACCACTCTCCACTTCTGTGTTCTTTCTACTTCTTTCCTTGAAACTGTATAAAGCAGATGATTGTCAGTCCATATTTATTTGAGATTAAAAGTTATATAATAATATGGACAGACGATGAGATCCAAGGCACAGGAGGCACTAAAGGTTGAAAACAAAGGGGACCAGGAAGGAATGAAGCTAAGGTATGGTGATCAGTACTGAGAATGTCCAGGTCAAATAAAAAAAAAAAAACCAAATATACATTTTGTAACTTTTAAATAGTAGCAGATTACTATAAAGTGTGTTTATCTCTGAGGTTGCAAAGTTGTAGGAAACCACCATGATAGAGGGAATTAAGGCCTTTCTTCTAGCTCAGGAAAACATGCCTGAAGACAGAACACAGAAAACTCAAGGAAAAAACAGGGAAGGGAGCAAGGAAACCTCCAGATCCACAAATGACCAAATGTAGGAATATATGAGAAATAATAACCATCATTGTTTTGTGATACCACTCTCCACTTCTGTGTTCTTTCTACTTCTTTCCTTGAAACTGTATAAAGCAGATGATTGTCAGTCCATATTTATTTGAGATTAAAAGTTATATAATAATATGGACAGACGATGAGATCCAAGGCACAGGAGGCACTAAAGGTTGAAAACAAAGGGGACCAGGAAGGAATGAAGCTAAGGTATGGTGATCAGTACTGAGAATGTCCAGGTCAAATGTGGGGGAAAGCAGCAAGAAGGACATTTTCTGCAGGGTCACTCAACCAGGAGCAAATGAGATCCTGAGACGCACTCTTGTTGTGGAGGAATAGGAGCCAAGCAGGAGATCTTTTCAGGCCATGAAGAAGCTGGGACAGAAGGTTCTTCTTGGAGTGTTCCCATCTTCACTTCAGCTCAGGGGTCCTTCAGGAAGCAGAGGACAGTATCATTTCCAGTCTTACTTTACAAGCAGCATTTCCCCTTTTCTCTGCCTCTCAGAGCTTTCTGTTAAAGCATTGCAGTAAGAAGGGGAAATTTTCTTAACTCTCCTTGGGCCAAAGCCACTTTACAGTTCAAACCTTCTGTTTAGTGGACAGAAGAAGCTTCAGTGTAAACTGAAATCAGAAGTCAGATTCACAGTCTTTCTCATTATTTATGTCTCCTGTCTTGTCACCTCTACCATCTGCTCTAGGAGACTAAATATGATTCTAAAAGAGAGTTAAAGAATATTACCTATAGGCTGAAGTGGAGGGTGTCCTGGAAAAGAGGAAGAAAGACATATATGTAAAGGAGGTAAATCCATCCCCAAACACAATGTTCCCAGACCCAGAGCACTCTCCTAAGATTTCTCTCACACCACAGCCCAATCACAGGATGCCAGGATAGAGAGGAGAACCCACATGAAGAACATGAGGCTTCTCTCACACAGCCCAGTGTAATTTCATCAGCCTTAGTGTCTCTGCCTGCATTTGTCCCAGGATCCCCACCCCAAATTTCATGTGTGTTAACAATTTTCTGATCTTTATAGGCCATCATCTTTTAAGGCTAATCATGGACTGTCAATTTCTGGATTTTCAGGAAATTTGAGGTCAACTCAGTAGTGAGAGACTTTGTACAGGGTCACTGAACTACCCGAACAAAATCATGTTTCTTCTCCCAAAAGCCTGTGAGAAGTATCATCTGCCAACAGCTTCCTCACCTTTCTTACTCCTGAGGTGGATGAAGAGCCCCACGCCAAGGAAGAGCAGACCCAGAACAAAGCCTCCGATTCCACTCATCAGCTTCCTCTGAGCAGAGTCAGACTGTGCTCCTGAGAAAAGAAGTTAATTTTAGTCATTTTAATCCCAAATACAACTTCTCTATTTCAATCTCTAAGACAGAATTTTTTAATGTATTTTATTTATTTTTAGTTGAAGGATAAACAGAATTGTGATGGTTTCTGCCAAATGTCAACATGAATCAGCCATAGGTATACATATGTCCCCTCCCCGTTGAACCTCCGGCCCATCTCCCTCCCCAGCCCACCCCTCTAGGTTACAGAGGCCCTGTTTGAGTTCCCTGAGTCATACAGCTATCTATTTTACATATGGTGATGTAAGTTTCCATGTTACGCTCTCCATACATCTCACTCCTTCCTTTCCCCATCCTGTGTTCATATAAGTCTGTTCTCTATGTATGTGTCTCTACTGCTGCCCTGCAGACACTTTCATCAGTACCATCTGCCTAGATTCCATATATATGCGTTAGTACATGACATTTATCTTTCTCCTTCTGACCTACTTCACTCTGTATACTAGGGTCTAGGTTCATCCACCTCTTTAGAACTGACTCAAATGTGTTCCTTTCTATGGCTGAGTTTCTGCCAAATGTCAATTTGTATA
Source organism: Madoqua kirkii (assembly GCA_006408675.1). Classification (NCBI taxonomy): domain Eukaryota; kingdom Metazoa; phylum Chordata; class Mammalia; order Artiodactyla; family Bovidae; genus Madoqua; species Madoqua kirkii. The sequence goes on from SJYC01121964.1 coordinate 8,759, forward strand.
TTATGTACACTGTATATATGTACCACAGGTTTTTTATCCATTCATCTGTTGGTGGAGATCTAGGTTGCTTCCATGTTCTAGCTATTGTAAATAATGCTACAATTAACATTGAAGTACATGTGTCTTTTTAATTTTGGTTTCTTCAGGGTATATGCCTAGGAGTGGGATTGCTGGGTCATATGGTGAGTTTATTCCTAGTTTTTTAAGGAATCTCCATACCACCTTCCAAAGTGGCTGCATAAGATTGAGAATTTTTTATTAAACTTTTTATTTTGTATTGGAGTATGGCTAATTAACAATATTGTGACAGTTTCAGGCAGACAGCAAAGGAACTAAGCCAGACATATACATGTATCCATTCTCGCCCAAGGGAGAAGGAAATGACACCCCATTCCAGTATTCTTATCTGGGAAATCTCACGGATAGAGGAGCCTGGTGGGCTACAGTCCATGGGGTCACAAAGAGTTGGACATGACTTAGTGACTAAACAATAACAATTCTCCCCTAAACTGCCCTCCCATCCAGGCTGCTACATAACATTGAGCAGACCTATAAGAAGACTGTGAGTTTTGAGAAGGGAGAAAGAAGACTGTCCTGGAAGAACTAGAATAACTGGCAATTCCTACAAAAATTTGTCTTAAAAATCACACAGAGTAGCTTCAAGATTCAGGCACTGAACTCATTTAAACATTGCAGTCCTGATATAAGGCCACAGGACTTCACTATTGGATAGATGAGGAACCTGGGACTGAATGAGGTTAAATTGTGATGACAGAATTAATACAGGGCATAGCTGAGGTTGAACCCCACTCGCGTCAGGAAGGTTTCTACACTGTAAAGGATGCACCTTTTCTCAGATCACAGTGAACAGCTCAGAGCAGCAGTGTCAGAAGTACAAGCCCAGCCTGAGGCAGAGGACTAGTGTCCACATCACACAGTGACCAAGACTTGAGATTTCATGGAGGCTCAGAACAGGGACACCTCTTTTCTCCTTGTCAGGAAGAAATGCCTCCCCAGGGGATGTAGGTATTTGGAGAAACTATGCCAAGATATCCATAAAGTATCAGAGGATTTCTATCACAGGATAAAGAACTCCCCCAATAACCTCAGCTGAAGGACAGGAGAACAAGGAGCAAATGAACACATGGTGTAGGGAGAGGAGACACTCAGAGGACACTCAGGGGGAAGCAAGCCCCCTCCACGGTGGGTGAGGGACTTAGGAGACAGAGAGCTTCTCACTCCATTCCACTGTGAGAGGGCTCGTCCGGCTGGGGTGCTCCACTTGGCAGGTGTAGACCTCTCCACTCTGAGGAACTGTTTCAAGCATCACCATGGTCTGGAAGGTCCAGTCTCCATTCTGGATCAGGCCTGTGGAGATTCCCACCCCTCTAGGTTACAGAGCCCCTGTTTGAGTTCCCTGAGTCATACAGCTATCTATTTTACATATGGTGATGTAAGTTTCCATGTTACGCTCTCCATACATCTCACTCCTTACTTTCCTCGTCCTGTGTTCATATAAGTCTGTTCTCTATGTATGTGTCTCTACTGCTGCCCTGCAGACACTTTCATCAGTACCATCTGCCTAGATTCCATATATATGCGTTAGTACATGACATTTATCTTTCTCCTTCTGACCTACTTCACTCTGTATACTAGGGTCTAGGTTCATCCACCTCTTTAGAACTGACTCAAATGTGTTCCTTTCTATGGCTGAGTTTCTGCCAAATGTCAATTTGTATATTATGTACACTGTATATATGTACCACAGGTTTTTTATCCATTCATCTGTTGGTGGAGATCTAGGTTGCTTCCATGTTCTTGCTATTGTTAATAGTGCTGCAATGAACATTGAGGTACATGTGCCTTTTTAATTTTGGTTTCTTCAGGGTATATGCCTAGGAGTGGGATTGCTGGGTCAGATGGTGATTTTATTCCTAGTTTTTTAAGGAATCTCCATACCACCTTCCAAGGTGGCTGCATAAGATTGAGAATTTTTTATTAAACTTTTTATTTTGTATTGGAGTATGGCTAATTAACAATATTGTGACAGTTTCAGGCAGACAGCAAAGGAACTAAGCCAGACATATACATGTATCCATTCTCCCCCAAGGGAGAAGGAAATGACACCCCATTCCAGTATTCTTATCTGGGAAATCTCACGGATAGAGGAGCCTGGTGGGCTACAGTCCATGGGGTCACAAAGAGTTGGACATGACTTAGTGACTAAACAATAACAATTCTCCCCTAAACTGCCCTCCCATCCAGGCTGCTACATAACATTGAGCAGACCTATAAGAAGACTGTGAGTTTTGAGAAGGGAGAAAGAAGACTGTCCTGGAAGAACTAGAATAACTGGCAATTCCTACAAAAATTTGTCTTAAAAATCACACAGAGTAGCTTCAAGATTCAGGCACTGAACTCATTTAAACATTGCAGTCCTGATATAAGGCCACAGGACTTCACTATTGGATAGATGAGGAACCTGGGACTGAATGAGGTTAAATTGTGATGACAGAATTAATACAGGGCATAGCTGAGGTTGAACCCCACTCGCGTCAGGAAGGTTTCTACACTGTAAAGGATGCACCTTTTCTCAGATCACAGTGAACAGCTCAGAGCAGCAGTGTCAGAAGTACAAGCCCAGCCTGAGGCAGAGGACTAGTGTCCACATCACACAGTGACCAAGACTTGAGATTTCATGGAGGCTCAGAACAGGGACACCTCTTTTCTCCTTGTCAGGAAGAAATGCCTCCCCAGGGGGTGTAGGTATTTGGAGAAACTATGCCAAGATATCCATAAAGTATCAGAGGATTTCTATCACAGGATAAAGAACTCCCCCAATAACCTCAGCTGAAGGACAGGAGAACAAGGAGCAAATGAACACATGGTGTAGGGAGAGGAGACACTCAGAGGACACTCAGGGGGAAGCAAGCCCCCTCCACGGTGGGTGAGGGACTTAGGAGACAGAGAGCTTCTCACTCCATTCCACTGTGAGAGGGCTCGTCCGGCTGGGGTGCTCCACTTGGCAGGTGTAGACCTCTCCACTCTGAGGAACTGTTTCAAGCATCACCATGGTCTGGAAGGTCCAGTCTCCATTCTGGATCAGGCCTGTGGAGATGACCCCAGCCTCCTCTTCATGGCCGTTCCGGAACCACCTGACTTCAATGTGGCCTGGGTAGAATCCGTTCACAGAGCAGACCAGGAGGTTGTGGTGCTGCAGGGGCTGGGTCTTTGCAGGATACACAGTCACTGTAGGCTCCACTGGGAGAGAAAAGGTGGAGGGAATCAGCGAGCAAGACAAAGTGAGTCTCCTTGATTGGCTGCCTTTCGAAACCAATCACCAGAGCAGACTGCAGACTCAGGTAGGCAAGACAGGCCATTCGGCCCAACTTTAGGAGCCAGTACTGTGAGCCTTGACTTTAATTCTCACAGCACTGGCCCACTAGATTTGAAAGATGTTGAAAAAATATGTGGGTATGTTTCATAGTGTGAAAAATAATTCATTGTTGAACTGAAGCATTTACAAATCTTTCAAGTGTATTGATTAAAAGCATGATTTCTGAAGCCAGACAGCCTGGATTAACATCCAGGCTCTTCCTCTTAGTGACTGGGAGAATTTTTACATTTCCATGTGCCTCAGCTTTCTATCTATAAAAGAGGATTATTATCCTAATTTACCTCTCAGCGCTATGTGAGGATTATTGCATGTAAGGTATGTAAAACAATAACTGGAACTTAGCCATGAAATTAAAAGACGCTTCCTCCTTGGAAGAAAAGTTATGACCAATCTAGATAGCATATTGAGAAGCAGAGACATTACTTTACCAACAAAGGTCTGTTTAGTCAAGGCTATGGTTTTTCCAGTGGTCGTGTATGGATGTGAGAGTTGGACTGTGAAAAAAGCTGAGTGCCGAAGAACTGATGCTTTTGAACGGTGGTGTTGGAGAAGACTCTTGAGAGTCCCTTGGACTGCAAGGAGGTCCAAGCAGTTCTTCCTAAAGAAGATCAGCCCTGGGTGTTCTTTGGAAGGAATGATGCTAAAGCTGAAACTCCAGTACTTTGGCGACCTCATGCACAGAGCTGACTCATTGGAAAAGACTCTGATGCTGAGAGGGATTGGAGGCAGGAGGAAAAGGGGACGACAGGATGAGATGGCTGGATGGCATCACTGACTTGATGGACGTGAGTCTGAGTGAACTCTGGGAGATGGTGATGGGCAGGGAGGCTTGCCGTGCTGCAATTCATGGGGTCACAAAGAGTCGGACACGACTGAGCGACTGAACTGAACTGAGTCTTCAATATATGTTAGCTATTGTTATCCTTGTTTAACTGAAGAGAAAATATGAACCAAAGTGTCAATAAATTAGGGAACAGCAGTGGGGTAGGTGTGGATATAGAACATGAAGTCCTGGGAAAGCTGTCTCCAGGCACTCACACCTTAGAACACCTCAGAATGGTTTCACCCTGGGAAGAAGGAAAGACACGGGTGATTCTTTAAGCCTATGAGTTGAATACCAAGAAAAACCTGAGTCCTGAAGGAGAGGTAAAGCAGGAAGTTCAGTTCAGTTCAGTTCAGTCGCTCAGTTGTGTCCGACTCTTTGTGACCCCATGAATTGCAGGAAGGAAAGTCACTAATTAAAAAAAAAAAAATTCTTCGACTTTCCTGCTGGTCCAGCGGTTAAGAATCCACCTGCCAATCCACCCACTGTGCAGGGGACACAAGTTCAATTCCTGATCTGGGAAGATCTCACATGCTTCAAGGAAACTAAACCCGTCCCACAGCTACTGAGCCCACATGCTGCAACTGAAGCTCCCACAGCATAGGGCCCATGCTCTGCAACAAGAGAGCCCACTGCAATGAGAAGCCCATGCATTGCAACTAGAAAGTAGTCTTTGTTCGCTGCAACTAGAGAAAGCCTGCACGCAGTAAGGAAAACCCAGCACAGTCAAAAATTAATTAATCTTAAAAGAGTACAGAACTTAAAATTTCTTATAACTGTATAACCCCAGAACCAGCTCCAAACTCGCCCTATTCTGTTTCAAGCAAGATACTGAGTTGCTTTTCAGAGACGAAAGAACAAAACCATGAGTCGTGCAGCTGAAGCATGAGCCAAGGTGAAAATCTGGACCCAGAACCAGAGTTTCTCCCTGACCACAGAAGCAAAAGGCTCAGATATGAAGCCAAGGGTCCATCATCCAGGAAGATGAGGTGCTGAAGCTCCTGCTCCACAGCTGACCATGAACGTCCAAATTCCAGAGCCCTCTGCTGGGCAGCACAATCACAGACACTTCAGTGCCCTCTCCTCCTCTCTAACCACTTAGAGGGTTAGTCACTCAGTCATGTCCAACTTTTTGCTACCCCATGGACTGTAGCCCGCCAGGCTTCTCTGTCCATGGAATTCTACAGGCAAGAATACTTGAGTGAGTAGCCATTCACTTCTCCAGGGGATCTTCCCCAGCCAGGGATCAAACTTAGGTCTCCTGCACTGCAGGCAGATTCTTTATGTCTGAGCCACCAGGAAAGACTAACCACCTATCCCAGGCAGTATTCCTTCATATCCCCTTCCCCCTTCTGCCACCACACCTCTCCCACAGTCTGCTACCATCTTTCCTTCCTGCATCCATCCCCCACCCCTCTTACCCTTTCCAGCCCTCTCAGACCCCCCGGCCCCTTCGCCCACCACATGCTCTCTCCCCTCTCACAATCACACACTGACAAAATCACACACCGTCTCCCTGATCGCATGTGACTCCCAGTCTCATCCTCTCACAGCAGTTTTCCTAACGAACTTGCTCACAATCCAGAATTCACCTGGACTCAGCCTCTGTCTCTGTCTTTCTGTCTTTCTCTCACACACACACTCCTGCACACGCATGTGCATGCACACACACACACGAAACCTCCCCGAGGCCACTCACCGGCCTCGCTCACCTCGGCGCTGCCTCAGGAAGCTACCAATGCCCAGGAAGTTGGATCTGCACACCGTGTCCACCTTGGCCCGCATCTGCTCCATGAAGTCCTTTTGCTGGTTCCAGTACTCGGCGTCCAGCCTCCCCAGCTCCTTCAGGGCCGTGAACTCCCCCACATCGCTGTCAAAGTGCACATCCTCCTCGGTGTTGTAGATGTATCTGGCAAAGAACCGCATCCGTTCCAACCCATTGGAGAAACGACACTCAGCCTTAAACTGATGGATGAAATGTGCTGTGAAGACGTGAAAGATCTGATCACTGGGCGGGCTCCTGGAAATGACTGACTGCAACGCCCACCAATGGGCGGGGGAGAAGCGGGTCGCTAGGAGAGGAGGGAGCGTTAGGAACTCCTTCATCGGCTCCACCGGCATCCCTAACTACCAGTACTCATGGTTCACCTTTCATCTGCAGAGTCAAGCCAGACCATGGTGATCGGGGAAGGCCCCTCTGATCCTAAGCCATGTGGGATGCAGTCAGCTCTGCACTTGGCTGGAGACCTCCAAGCCTGAGCTGAGCCAGGATTTACCCCATCACTTCCGCCTCCTGAATGCTTTCACCAGAAAAACACTCACTGCTCCTTCGTCTCATCCCACAGCCCTTCAGCAGTTCCTGAAACACTTCCTTACCTGGTGCTGACCTTGTGCCAGGCCTGTGCTGCTGTCCCTGGGAATCCAAAGAAGGAAAAACAGACCTCTCCCCTACCTTATCTAGGAGCATAACATTTAGTGAGAGTGATGGACAAAACCCAACCACGCAAGAGTTAATTACACAAGAGTCAGAAATGTTAGAAGAAAAGTGAGGAGTTCTAGAAGAGAGAATAATTACATTAGGGTGGCAGAGAAGTTGTCTCAAATGGTATTTAAGACGTGACATGACATGACACAAATTTATAAATCAACTATGAAAGTGAAAGTCACTCAGTCGTGTCCAACTCTTTGCAACCCCAAGAACTGTAGCCTAACATCATTTGGAATGTAAAAACAAACATTTGATACAGTGTGTGTGAGCTCAGTCATTTCGGTCCTATCGTATTCTTTGCAATTCTATGCTGTAGCCTGCCAGGCTCCTCTGTCCGCGGAATTCTCTAGGCAAGAATACTGGAATGGATAGTCGTTCCCTTCTCCAGGGGATCTTCCCAACCTAGGGATCGAACTCAGGTCTCCCACATTACAGGCAGATTCTTCACCAGCTGAACCACCAGGGAAGTTCATAATCAACTATACTTCAGGTTTTTTTTGTTTGTTTTTTTTAAAGATGTGACATGAAAGGTTAGCTTTAGATGGGCTGAAGGCAAGAAGTGTGTGTATGTCTGGGAGAAAAAGGAGGCATAATTCAGGTAAAGGTAGTAGCATTTGTAAAGGCTTGAAAGAGATGCAGAGTTTCTGCAGGAATCCAGAGGAAGAGTTCTCACTAAAAGCACAGAGAGTGAGGAAGCAGAGAAATTTTTCACTGGGAAAATCACAGAAGCCAGTTCTTAAAAGTCTTATAGTTGATGTTAGGGTTTTGAATTTATGATAAATGGGAAACTTTTGAAGAGTTTTAAGGAAATTAAAACCATGGTCCCAGTATACTTCTACCTTTCATTGTGGCATTTGCAAATCCAGATAGCTCTAAAAACCAATTTATTTTTTAAATTTGGTGACAGAACTCTCTTTTCAAATCTGACCTAATTAGGTAAGAGATCAACTATGTCTCTTAGGTGAGGGTGGCTATTCTGCACACTGTAGGCTGTCTACCAGCATCCCTGGCCTCTACTCACTTGATATCAGAAGAAACCCTCAGTGTAACAACCAAAAATGGTTTTTTTTTGTTTGTTTTTTTTAAAGATGTGACATGAAAGGTTAGCTTTAGATGGGCTGAAGGCAAGAAGTGTGTGTATGTCTGGGAGAAAAAGGAGGCATAATTCAGGTAAAGGTAGTAGCATTTGTAAAGGCTTGAAAGAGATGCAGAGTTTCTGCAGGAATCCAGAGGAAGAGTTCTCACTAAAAGCACAGAGAGTGAGGAAGCAGAGAAATTTTTCACTGGGAAAATCACAGAAGCCAGTTCTTAAAAGTCTTATAGTTGATGTTAGGGTTTTGAATTTATGATAAATGGGAAACTTTTGAAGAGTTTTAAGGAAATTAAAACCATGGTCCCAGTATACTTCTACCTTTCATTGTGGCATTTGCAAATCCAGATAGCTCTAAAAACCAATTTATTTTTTAAATTTGGTGACAGAACTCTCTTTTCAAATCTGACCTAATTAGGTAAGAGATCAACTATGTCTCTTAGGTGAGGGTGGCTATTCTGCACACTGTAGGCTGTCTACCAGCATCCCTGGCCTCTACTCACTTGATATCAGAAGAAACCCTCAGTGTAACAACCAAAAATGGCTCTCAGTTCAGTTCAGTCACTTAGTCGGATCCGACTCTTTGTGATCCCATGGACTGCCCCACACCAGGCCTCCCTGTCCATCACTAACTCCCGGAACTTGATCAAACTCATGTCCAACAAGTCGGTGATGCCATCCAACCATCTCATCCTCTGTCGTCCCCTTCTTCTCCTGCCTTTAATCTTTCCCAGCTTTCGGGTCTTTTCAAATGAGTCAGTTCTTCCCATCAGGTGGCCAGAGTACTGGAGTTTCAGCTTCAGCATCAGTCCTTCCAATGAATACCCAGAACTGATCTCCTTTAGGATGAACTGGTTGGATCTCCTTGCAGTCAAAGGGACTCTCAAGAGTCTTCTCCAACAACACAGTTAAAAAGCATCAATTCTTCAGCGCTCAGCTTTCTTCATAGTCCAATTCTCAAATCCATACATGACCACTGGACAAACCATAGCTTTGACTAGACGGACCTTTGTCATCACAGTAATGTCTCTGTTATGTAATATGCTGTCTATGTTGGTCAGAGCTTTTCTTCCAAGGAGCAAGCATCTTGTAATTTCATGGCCGCAGTCAACATCTGCAGTGATTTTGGAGCCCCCAAAATAAAGTCTGCCACTGTTTCCCCATCTATTTGCCATGAAGTGATGGGGCAGGATACCATGATCTTCATTTCTGAATGTTGCTGCTGTTGCTGCTGCTGCTAAGTCACTTCAGTCATGTCCAACTCTGTGGGACCCCATAGACAGCAGCCCACTAGGCCCCCCATCCCTGGAATTCTCTAGGCAAGAACACTGGAGTGAGTTGCCATTTACTTCTCTGAATGTTGAGTTTTAAGCTAACTTTTTCACTCTATTCTTTCACTTTCATCAGAGGCTCTTTAGTTTTTCTTCACTTTCTGCCATAAGGGTGTTGTCATCTGCATATCTGAGGTTATTAATGTTTCTCCCGGCAATCTTGATTCCAGCGTGTGCTTCTTCCAGCCCAGCATTTCACATGATGTACTCTGCATATAAGTTAAATAAGTAGAGTGACAATATATAGCCTTGACATACTCCTTTCCTGATTTGGAACCAGTCTGTTGTTCCATGTCCAGTTCTAACTGTTGCTTCCTGACCTGTATACAGATTTCTCAGGAGGCAGGTCAGGTGGTCTGGTATTTCCATCTCTTGAAGAATTTTCCACAGTTTGTAGTGATTCACACAGTCAAAGGCTTTGGCGTAGTCAATAAAGCAGACGTTTTTCTGGAACTCTCTTGCTTTTTCAATGATCCAACGAATGTTGGCAATTTGATTTCTGGTGCCTCTGCCTTTTCTAAACCCAGTTTAAACATCTGGAACTACACAGTTCATGTACTGTTGAAGCCTGGCTTGGAGAATTGCAAGCATTACTTTGCTGGCGTGTGAGATGAGTGCAATTGTGCTGTGGTCTGAACATTCTTTGGCATTGCCTTTCTTTGGGATTGGAATGAAAACTGACCTTTTCCAGTCCTATGGCCACTGCTGAGTTTTCCCAATTACGGTGGCATATTGAGTGCAGCACTTTCATAGCATCATCTTTTAGGATTTGATATAGCTCCACTGGAATTCCATCACCTCCACTAGCTTTGTTTGTAGTGATGCTTCCTAAGGCCCACTTGACTTCACATTCCAGGATGTCGGGCTCTAGGTGAGTGATCATACCATCATGGTTACCTGGGTCATGAAGATCTTTTTTGTATAGTTCTCTGTATTCTTGCCACCTATTTTTAATATCTTCTGCTTCTGTGCTGGCTCTAGATATTACCAAATATTTAGGGTCAAGGAGTTGGGGGAAGTGTTGGTGATCTGTCACTGGATGAGTTCAACTAGTATAAAACATCTGAAAATATGTGGTCAAAGTGAAAGAGAAGTGAAGTCGCTCAGTCGTGTCCGACTCTTTGCTACCCGTGGACTGTAGCCCATCCATGGGATTCTCCAGGCAAGAGTACTGGAGTGGGTTGCCATTTCCTTCACCTGTTAATTATGGAGTACTGAGAATTACATGACAAGTTTTGCCAGTATTTTATCTGTTGAAAATCTTGTTTCTATATGAAATTTCTATTTTTCCAGAATTCACTCCCAATAAAGAGCTATTTTTCTAGCAAAATAAATTTGAGTATGACTTACTTCTTTGCCTCACCAGCCAATTAAAAAGACATATAATTTATTCTTCACATCATCTTCCTTCTTAATTTCCCTGCCACTTAGCTACAACAACAGATATTTCAGAATGTCAAAGACCCAGCTAACTCATTTCTAACTTTACCTCCTACACTCAATAACACCACTGTTATTGGTATTAATAATACTGAATTACTAGCCTTTGCCAGATGTAGGACTCTCGTTTCTGCAGTCAAGTACCCTTAGAAAGTACTCATCTCACATGCTAGCAAGGTAATACTTAAAATTCTCCAAGCCAGGCTTCAGCAATACATGAACTGTGAACTTCCAGATGTTCAAGCTGGTTTTAGAAAAGGCAGAGGCACCAGAGATCAAATTGCCAACACTGGTTGGATTATTGAAAAAGCAAGAGAGTTCCAGAAAAACATCTACTTTATTGACTACACCAAAGCCTTTGACTGTGTGAATCATCACAAACTGGAAAATTCTTCAAGAGATGGAAATACCAGACCACCTGACCTGCCTCCTGAGAAATCTGTATACAGGTCAGGAAGCAACAGTTAGAACTGGACATGGAACAACAGAGTGGTTCCAAATAGGAAAAGTAGTATGTCAAGGCTATATATTGTCACCCTGTTTATTTAACTTATATTCAGAGTACATCATGAGAAACGCTGGGCTGGAAGAAACACAAGCTGGAATCAAGACTGCCGGGAGAAATATCAATAACCTCAAATATGCAGATGATACCACTCTTACAGCAGAAAGTGAAGAAGAACTAAAGAGGCTCTTGATGAAAGTGAAAGAGGAGAGTGGAAAAGCTGTCTTAAAGCTCAACATTTAGAAAACAAAGATCATGGCATCTGGTCCCATCACTTCATGGGAAATAGATGGGGAAACAGTGGAAACAGTGTCAGACTTTATTTTGGGGGGGCTCCAAAATCACTGCAGATGGTGACTGCAGCCATGAAATTAAAAGATGCTTACTCCTTGGAAGAAAAGTTATGACCAAGCTAGATAGCATATTGAAAAGCAGAGACATTACTTTGTCAACAGAGGTCTGTCTAGTTAAAGCTATGGTTTTTCCAGTGGTCATGTATGGATATGAGAGTTGGACTATAAAGAAAGCTGAGCACTGAAGAATTGATGCTTTTGAACTGTGGTATTAGAGAAGACTATTGAGAGTCCCTTGGACTGCAAGGAGATCCAACCAGTCCATCCTAAAGGAGATCAGTCCTGGGTGTTCATTGGAAGGACTGATGCTAAAGCTGAAACTCCAGTACTTTGGCTACCTCATGCGAAGAGTTGACTCATTTGAAGAGACCCTGATGCTGGGAAAGATTGAGGGCAGGAGGAGAAGTGGACGACAGAGCATGAGATGGTTGGATGGCATCACCAACTCGATGGACATGTGCTTGGGTAGACTCCAGGAGTTGGTGATAAACAAGGAGGCCTGGCATGCTTCGGTTCATGGGGTTGCAAAGAGTTGGACACGACTGAGCGACTGAACTGAACTGAACCCTTAGAAAAGGAGAAGCTAGAAAAAATAACATTCTCATATAGACAGCTTATAGAAAATGAACAGAACCCCAGACTTTGAATACAGGCCTTCACTTAAAAATGACAGCAGAGAGGGGTGTGCTCTGGGTCAGACTAAATCCACTTACTATTCGGGACTTCTCTAACACCTCCTTGTCACATGACAAAGTTTGAAAAGAGCAAGTCACACAACAATGTCCCCAAACCTGTTCACTTATCTTTACTGCTGTCTCTGTCACCACCACTGTTAAATGAAGCCATAGTATACCTGCCCTGTAGAATTCTGCCATGTTCTTAAACAGTGTCCTCCACTCCACTTGTGAACCTCTGGACTCCAGTCTCCACGTGGTAGCTAGATCATTTTAAAAAATAAACAAACTGACTCTCCTTATAATCTCTCGGTAGTTTCACATATCTCTATAAATAAAAGTCAAAGTTTGGGCCATGGGGCCTTTCCTGGGGGCTCAGTGGTGACGAATTTGCCTGCCAATGCAGGAGACATGGGTTCAATCCCTGATCAGGGAGGATCCCACGTGTTGAGGAGCAATGAAGCGCATGCGCCACAGCTATTGAGCCTGTGCTCCACAGCCCAGGAGCCGCATCTACTGAAACCCGTGTGCCCTAGAGCCTGCGCTCGGCAACAGGAAAACCCACCGCAATGAGCAGCCTGTGCACCACAGCTAGAGAAAAGCACGCTCGGCAACAAAGACCCAGCAGAGCCGAAAATTTAAAAAGTTCTCATCACAGCCACCAGAGCCTAATAGGATTTGGCTCCTAGTTTCCTCTCCAATCTCATCTTTCACTGTCCAACCAGCTTACTCTGCTTCAGCCGCTCTACTCTTCATTCTGCTCCTTAAACACAGCAAACATCTCACATTTCAGCCTCTGCTCTGCTCCGTCTCCCTGGAGCACTTGTCCCTAAGAGCCCTCACGTGTCTAGTTTCTTCTCAACGTTTACGTCTCAGTTGACTGTCACCTTCTCAGGGAGAGCTTCCTAGACGCTTGAACTGGCGTCAGCTGAATGCAGGGCTCTCTGTTCTACAACCCTGAAGTGTTCTTTCAGCACATTTATTGCTCTCTGAAATGATTTTCCCTGTTAAGTGTTTACTGAGTTGTTGTCTTCCTGTCCCGCCATTAGGTAAGCTCATGACTGCAGGGGACTTTCCTAAGTTACCGAAATAGAATTCTCTGAGCCAAGAAGAGGACCCAGTATATAATAGTTGCTCAGAAAAAGGCATTTGAATTCAAAATGAATAAGCCCAGTGTTCTGGAAATGGGTCTTTGTGTGACTCCTGAAAGGCAAGAAAGAGCTCAGCTCCAAAACTTTTTTTTCTTCTGTGGGCATATGACATCCTTTCCGTTTCCCGTGGGGAATTCAGGCAAATTTCCTTTTGCTCCTCCTACTATTTGGAAGAAACATTCACAAGAGAGGAAAAGGTGATTTTAAGATTCAGGGAAACTTTAAAGGCATTTGAATTCAAAATGAATAAGCCCAGTGTTCTGGAAATGGGTCTTTGTGTGACTCCTGAAAGGCAAGAAAGAGCTCAGCTCCAAAACTTTTTTTTCTTCTGTGGGCATATGACATCCTTTCCGTTTCCCGTGGGGAATTCAGGCAAATTTCCTTTTGCTCCTCCTACTATTTGGAAGAAACATTCACAAGAGAGGAAAAGGTGATTTTAAGATTCAGGGAAACTTTCATTAAGTTTCATCTCATACAATTGATCTGTTACAGTGCTGAGGGTTTGTGCAAATTTTTTTTCTCTAATGGGGATTTTTTTCTAATGGTCATGGCATAGCTTGAGGAAAGCATAGGGAAGAACCAGAAAGAAAAGGACTCCAAACATGACTAATTAAGGAAATTAAATGGCATTATTAGTGAACCTACGAAGTTCGGGGCCAATATCTGATAAGCCAGTGAGTTCCCTTGACTTGCTTCTTGACTTTCAACCCAGTAGGATGGAAACAACCTCACATTCTCAGGACCCTTCTCAGGGTTTATGGTTTGCCATATGAAAATGCTGATATTTGACTACTTGTAACTTACAAAAACAGCGTTTCCTGTAATTTATCCTCTACTAGCTGAATCCCTTTGCATGTTCTCAGACCAAAGAATGGGGAGATAGAGGAGAAACTAATCACATAGAAAGATTCAAAATAGATTTATAAAGAACACTAACCTGTATCAGGTTTTCAGAAGATGCCATAAATTCTTTAAGGCACTAAAGAACATCCTATGGATGCTCCTTATCTACAGGCATTCCAAGTAGTTAAAGATCCCTGATTTAGCTCCAGGATGCTTTACCCAGGAGAAAGAGAGAAAATTAATGCCAACTTCTGTCAGAGAAGCTCCAGGGCAGGGATATAGACATTTTAAACACTGTGGTTCAGGAAGATACAGTGAGGGATGTCCTTTGATTCATTCTCATGTATTAAGAAGAGACAGCAACATCATAAACTCTGTTAAGGACATACATAGTCTCTTCCTAGGAGAAAGAAAGTGAAGTCACTCAGTCGTGTCTGACTCTGCGACCCCATGGACTGTAGCCTACCAGGCTCCTTTGTCCCTGGGATTCTCCAGGCAAGAGTACTGGAGTGGAGTGCCATTGCCTTCTCCAGGAGATCTTTCCAACCCAGGGATCGAACCCAGGTCTCCCGCATTGCAGGCAGACGTTTTACCATCTGAGCCACCAGGGACCATTCTAATTCAATGAGAGTCCCTGTAAATTTTCAGAGAAACTTTTCTTTTTTCTGATATGTGTGTTGAGTGTGTGCTTTTTCGTGTCCAACTCTTTGTGATACCATGGACTGTAGCTCACCAGGGTCCTCTGTCCATGGAATTCTCCAGGCAAGAATACTGGAGTGGATTGCCATTTCCTCCTCCAGGGGATCTTTGCAACTCAACATAATAAAGGCAATTATTCTGACTTCCTTACTTTTAAATCCTCTTAAGGTCTTTAGAGGAATGGGTTGTAAGACTAGAGAGGTTTTATTGGAGGACAATTGAGAAGTATCCCGTGTATATGGAGTTACCTTAAGCAGCACTCAGAAAGCAGGCATCCAAGGCCCTTTTCTTGTGGAAGGAATGAGGGCTCCTTGTGGTAAGGACTGATGATGACTGAAGAGAATGTCAGTTTTTTAAGAGATGTAGTCTGGACACAGAGACAATGGTAACTCCCTTTCTTCTCCCACCCATAATAGCTCACCCTCCCCTGAAAGATGTGCACTTACATTGGGTTTCCCTGGCCCAAGAGAAGGGAGGGCTGAGCACCATCAGTAGCACTGCCAAAGCTGCCATCCAGTGAACCACAGACCGTCATCCAGGAGAACAGAGTGTGAGGGAGCAGCTGAGAGTCACCCAGGGAGGACTAGGACCCTATTCAACCCACGTGGCCAAACAATGCTAACCAATGAATTCTTTCTTCTTGGGTTGAGTGATCTCAGAGTTAGAAAAACCAATCAGCATCAGAGATTGATAGCATCATCATTTGCTGGTCAGAGATTCAGGAGGAAGGTCCTCTTCTGAAACTTAGAATTTTCTCCATTAAAAAGATTATTTTAACTTAGTACTTTAAAGGTTTGATCCGTTGTATCTGAGATATTTTAATTGGGCCTCTCTTGTGCACCAGTTCTGTGCTGGTCACTGATGTGTCACTCGTTTGAACCTTTTAGGAAATCTTTCCTCTTACTTGCAATACTTTGACAAATGTAGGTGTGAGTGTATGAGGAACTGAGGAAGTGGAGAGAAAATTGTTGCATTTTAAGAGTCCTATGATCTCATCATAATTTAGTGTTGTAGATTTGGGGAAATTACTAAACTTGTTGAAAATAAAGCACTTTGATTTTTCAAATATTTCAATTCTGAAAAATGCTGTGATTCTGTGGACAGCTGAAAGAACAGTGTCCCTGGTAACAGAATTATAACTGTTGTATGGAGAGTAGAGACTGTACCTCCTTATAGATAATATTGTCTTCAATAAACTGCAGGAAATTAAATATTAGTCAATAATTTAATGCAAATGAAAATGTCTTCAGGTTTGTCCCTGATATTATGATTCACTTTAGTTGCTCCTCCAGAAAACACAGAGATAAAGGCGGACTTATATGATGTGACCTATGTGGAATGGAGGGTCTTAAAGGTATTTTTTATAGCATGTTATCTAACAAGGTAATAAAACCAACTGCCCACATCATAGTATGCAGGAGACTGAGAGATGGATAAAGGACTTCAAGTCAACCATTGGCATGATGACTCAGCTTTAAAATGTAATATCTTACCTAAAAAAAGTGTTGAGTTTCTTATTCCTGTTTCCCATTAGGGTTTCCTCATTTTACTTGGGATATGTCCCTTATTTATCAACTTCTCTTACTTTATCCTAAGAAAAGAAGACTTTGCTAATGAATATATTACAGAGTGTTAAGAAAAGAGAACACTATGGGAAAACTATGAATTATGTCTTCTGACATAATCACACAATTTTAAACATATAAATCTATATTAGATAATTATTGCACATTATTTTAGAATAAATGTAATATCTCAGATTTAGAATGGACTTTAGAGGCCAACTATCTGTCTAAAGCTCAGCATTAATTTACACTCCACCCCAGTTCTGATAAGCTTTTATCCTTTATGTGCATTAATAATTTTAGTGATAGTACTCACCATTTGGCAATAAAAATGACTATAATTAATTGAGCCATTTTTGCTCTCTTTACCTTGTACCCAGAATTAACAAGGACCTTTTAAAACATATTTTTGAAATATAATTCTCACATCATTTCAGGGATTTTAGTATTCCTTCTAATCTTGCAAAAGAGCAAAATTATGGTTGGAGGTTAAATAACCTTTGCAAGGATAGAGGAGTAGAAAATGGTACATTTCAGACTGAACCAAGATATATGTGACTCCAAATAACACAAGCTCAAATATTGGATCGTGAGTGAAGTGAAGTGAAAGTTGTTCAGTTGTGTTTGACTCTTTATGACCCCATGAACTATATATAACCTGCTAGGCTCCTTTGTCCATAGAATTCTCCAGGCCAGAATGCTGGAGTGGGTAGCCATTCCCTTCTCCAGGGGATCTTCCCAACCCAGGGATCGAACCCAGATCTCCCACACTGCAAGTGGATTCTTTACTGTCTGAGCCACCAGGGAGGCCATAGAACCAAAACATTTTCTGTTAAGTAGTCATAGAGAGATCAGCGAGAATTCTCATATAATTGTCCATTAATATAGTATGTACAAAGAAGTTTTTTTTTCTCTTTGATCTAGATCTTGTGTTCATTGTACTAGAGCAAAATATACACCTCTTTATCCATTATAATTACTGGCCACATTATTTTTCAAAACTCCACCTTGGTTTTCCACTAGCAGCTGTCCAGTGATCCCAGGTGTGCATCTGAAATGTTGTCTATTTCAAAATAAATAATGAATTATTTTGCCATTAGTTCATTATACTAGAATTCTCATAGAACTGTCCATTAATATGTACAAAGAGGTTTTTTTTTTTTCTCTTTGATCTAGATCTTGTGTTCATTGTACTAGAGCAAAATATACACCTCTTTATCCATTATAATTACTGGCCACATTATTTTTCAAAACTCCATCTTGGTTTTCCACTAGCAGCTGTCCAGTGATCCCAGGTGTGCATCTGAAATGTTGTCTATTTCAAAATAAATAATGAATTATTTTGCCATTAGTTCATTATTGTAGACCAACAAGTTTCCACCTTCAAAACATAAATTTACTAGTCATTCTCACCAGGTAGGAAAAGAAGCTACTCTCCTTGTCTTGACATCTCTTTCTAATGTTGCCAAACAAACTTATAAGAATTGCATTAAACCTAAAGATCATTGGGGAAGGGGGAGAATTAGTGTGTTTACTATGTTGAATCTACCAATACAAGAACATAGTATGTCTCTTCAAATATTTACAACTTTTAATTATTTAAGCAAGTGTTTAAAACACTTTCAGCATACAAGTTCTATACATGTTTGTTAGGTTTGTATGCATTTATCTC
The DNA here is from genome assembly GCA_006408675.1 of Madoqua kirkii. NCBI lineage: Eukaryota > Metazoa > Chordata > Mammalia > Artiodactyla > Bovidae > Madoqua > Madoqua kirkii. Next base: position 26,790 of record SJYC01121964.1, read on the forward strand.
ATTTTTGAATGATTGGTCATAATATTTTACTGTTAAATTCAACTCCATGTATTCATTGCAAGTATATAGAAATAGAATTGATGTGTGTATGTTTATTTTGCATCCTGAGACCCTGCTAAGCTCAGTTGTTATTTTAGAAATATTTTTAAGTCTTTAAGCATTTTATA
>SJYC01121967.1:0-18768 GCA_006408675.1 Madoqua kirkii
GAGATCCTGAGCAAGTACTTCATTGTGGATGAGTTAGCGCTAAGCAGGGAACCTTTCCATGCTGTGAAGAAGCTGGGACAGAAGGTTCTTCCTTGAGTGTGATCATCTTCACTTCAGCTCAGGAGCCCTGCAAGAGACAGAGGAGAGGGTTGTTTCCAGACATAACTCTACAGGGGAATGTTAATGCTAATATAAAAGCATTACAGTTAGAAGGGGAAAATATTCTTAAGTTTCCTGAGCCAAAGCTACTTTAGAGCACAAGCCTTTTATTTAGTTGAAAGAAAAAGCTTTAGTGTAAACTGCCTGATGAGAAGTCAGGTCCAGAGTTTTTCCTTATTTCTGCCTCTGTCTTGTTACCTCTACCATCTGTTCCAGGGAGACTAAATACGATTCTAAAAGATAAAGAGCATACCTGTTGGCTGAAGGGTAGGGCGTCCTAGGAGAGACAAAAGAAGATATATACTTAAAAGATATAGAGGTTGATCCATCCCCAAAACACAATGTCCCAAGCCCCAGGGCCCCACCTGAGATCTTCCTAACACATCATCTGATGCCAGGGTTTATATGAGGGCAAACACTGAGAACATGTGACCCATGAAGTTTCTCTCATACCAATCCAATGCAATTAAGTCAGCCTTATTGTCTCTGCCTACATTTGTCCCAGGATCTCCACCCCAAATCCCCATGCATGTTAACCTTTCCTTATTTCTACAAGCCACAATCTCTTATATTTTACCCATAAGTAACCATGGACTACAGATTTCTGGATCTCCAGGATATTAAAGTCAGTTAGGGAAATAAGCTTTAGACGAGGTCATTGATATACAGAAAACTAACGAGCAAAACCATATGTCTTCCTCCAAAAGTCAGTGGGGAGGCTCAGCTGCCCAAAGGCTCCTTACCTTTCTGATTCCTGAAGTAGAGGAAGAGCCCCACCGCAAGGAAGAGCAGACCCAGAACGAAGCCCCCGACTCCACTCATCATCTTGCTCTGAGCAGAGTCAGACCGTGCCCCTGAGAAAAGAAGCCAGTTTTAGTCATTTTTATCCCAAATTCTCTTCTCTAATTGTGATGCTGAAATTGTGAACTATGGGAATGAGGAAAGAAGTCTGCCCTGGGAGAATTAGAATAATTGGCCATTTCTGGAAAAGAGATTAAAAATCACATTGAGTAGTTACAAGGTCCAGACAGTGAACTTATTTAAATATCACAGCCATGCTCTTAGGTCACATGATTTCAACATCTAATGGATGAGAAGCCAAGGACTCAATGAGGTTAAGTAGCTTGTCTAGGGTGACAGATGTAATAAAAAGCATAGCTGAGGTTGGACTCCACTCATTTCAAGACATCCTTACATTGTAGAAGGTGCATCTCTTTTCAGATCACAGTGAAGAACTCAGAGCAACAGTTGTCAGAAGCCCAATCTGAGGCAGGGGACTGGTGCCCAGGGCCACATAGTGTTCATGACTTGTGATATCACGGGATGCTCAGAACAGGGACACCTCTTTTCTCCTTGTCAGGCAGAAGTGCCTCCCCAGGGGGTATAGGTATTTGGAGAAACTATCCCAGGATATCTGTAAACTATCAGAGGATTTCTACCTTAGGCTATCTCAGGGCTCCCCCAGTAACCTCAGCTGAAGGACAAGAGAACAAGGAGCAAATGAGCACATGGTGTAGGGAGAGGAGACACTCAGGGGACACTCAGGGGAAAGCAATAAGATCAGAAAGCTCACTCCATTCTACTGTTATAGGGCTCATCCGGCTGGGGTGATCCACTTGGCAGGTGTAGACCTCTCCACTCTGAGGAACTGTTTCAAGCATCACCATGGTCTGGAAGGTCCAGTCTCCATTCTGGATCAGGCCTGTGGAGATCACCCCAGCCTCCTCTTCATGGCCGTTCCGGAACCACCTGACTTCAATGTGGCCTGGGTAGAATCCGTTCACAGAGCAGACCAGGAGGTTGTGGTGCTGCAGGGGCTGGGTCTTTGCAGGATACACAGTCACTATGGGCTCCACTGGGAGAGAAAAGGTGGAGGCAATTAGTGAGGACAACAGAGTAAGTCTCCTTGGTTAGCTGCCTTTCAGCCCCCACTCTCAAGTTTCAGACTGCAGCCTTAGGTAGGCCCAGTGGTACAAGAGGAATTAGTGCCATGAGCTTTAACATTTACACACTGGACCATTAGTTTGAAAGGTGTTGAGAAAATGTGTTTTCTCATGCATTGAAATAGTTATTCATTATTGTTTACACATCTTTGCAAGGCATATAGCGTATCAATTAAAAGCATAATTTCTGAAGCCAGACTGCCTGGGTTCAAATCCAGGTTCTACTTCTTACTGATTGACCCTGGGAGAATTTTTACATTCCTCTGTGTCTTGACTTTCTCATCTATAAAGGAGGAGAATAATACTAACTTATTTCTTAGCATTCATTATGTGAGGATTAATATACCTAAAGTATATAACACAATAATAGGAATTTACCTTATAATATATATTAGCTATTATTATCCTTGTTTAATTCAAAGCCATGTGGATAAATTGGGGGAAAGCAGTAGGATAGGTGTGGAGAGAAAGGATGAAATCCTGGGAAAGCTCTCTCAAGGCACTCATATCTTAGAATATCTCAGAAATGGTTCTACCTTACCAAAAATGCATGTGATTGTACTCTGTGAGTTAAATCTCAAGAAAAAAGGGTGAGTCTTGAAGGAGAGAAAAAGCCATTAATTTTTTAAAAATGTATATAAATTCTTACATACCACTGATCAACTCATCTCCTTTGCAAAACAAGCATATTTACTATTGGAACTATTATTATTTTACACTTTTCTTTCTTTTTAAGCTCATATTTGAGTTCAAGAGAGGATGGGAGACTCATTAATATGTATGCTTAGTGCCTGACACAATCCCTCAAGCTAACGGGTTCAATTAAAAAATGAAATCTGAGGAAAAGACATTTTTACAATATCATAAGATGAAAGATTTAAGATTAATCTAAAGCATCTTTTCCAACTACAACACTGTGAGATTAGAAATCAATTACAGGGGGAAAAAACTGTAAAAAGCACAAACACATGGAGGCTAAACAGTACGTTACTGAATAATCAGTAGATTAATGAAGAAATTAAAGAAGAAATTTAAAATACCTAGAAACAAATGACAAGGCAAATGCAATAATCCACAGCCTATGGGACACAGCAAGAGCGGTTCTCAGAGGGAAGTTTATAGCAGTACAGTCTTACCTCAGAAACAAGAAAGATCCCAAATAAACAACCCAACCTTACAACTTTAGAGAAAGAACAAACAAAATGCAGTTAGTGGAAGGAAAGAAATCATAACGACCAGAACAGAAGTGAAATAGAGATGAAGAAAACAACAGCAAAGATCAATGAAACTGAAAGCTGATTCTTGAGAAGATAAAATTAATAAACTTTTGGCCAGACTCAATCAAGAAAAAAAAAAAGGAGGGGAGAGGAGTCAAATCAATAAAATTAGAAAACAAGAAAGAAGTTACAACAGACACCACAAAATGCAAAGTATCGTAAGAGACTACAAGCAACTACACATCACACACACACACACACGCACGCACACTGCTCCACACTGGCCACCCACCCCCGCGCTCACCTCGCCGCTGCACAGTGAAACTTTCAATGACCCCGTAGTTGTGTCTGCAGTACGTGTCCACCGCGGTCCGCGCCCGCTCCAGGATCTCCTGGCTGTTCCAGTACTCGGCGTCCGGCCGCCCCAGCTCAGCCACCGCCCGGTACTCGCCCCAGTCGCTGTCGAAGCGCACGTACTCTTCTCCATTATAGAAGTATCTGTCCAGGAACCGCACCCGCTCGGTCCCGTTGAAGAAATGACACTCGCTCTTAGAATACTCCAGGAAATGTGCTGCAGAGAGAGGACAGATCTGGTCACAGGAGTGGACTCCTGGGGGGAGGCTAATGAGGGAAGGGCAGGGGCGACCCCCACCAATGCGGGACGCCCAGGCTCCGCTGGAGCCGCTAGGACTAGCCCTAACCTCCCTCGCTGGCTCCACCGGCACCCCAACTACCAGCACGCCTTGGGTTCTTTCATCTTCGCTCAACAGACTGAGGCTGCGGGAGGCCAGGGGAAATCTCTCCTATCCAAGCCTTTCCCGACCTAGTCCTGCTTCCATGCTTGGCTGGAGCCCTCTAGGCCTGAGTCCTCTAAGCGTGAGGACTTAGAGGATTTGCTGCATCACCACCTCTTCCTAGAATCCCCCACCAGAAAACCACCGCTCCCCCGTCATCCTGCAGCTCTTTTAACAGTTCCTTGCACATGTTCACCTCATTTTGCAGATGTTCAGTTGGGCCTGACCTTGCCACAGGCCTGTGCTACTCTCTGAGAATCCAAAGAAACAAAAACAGACATGGCCCCTCCAATCATGGAGCTTAAATTTTAGTGAAAATGATAGGCAAAATTTAACCATAAAAGAATTTATACAAGAGTGACAAATATCAGAAGTGTTAGAGTTCTGTAACGATTATAGGATGACCTGAATTACATTAGGCGCCAAAAAGTGGTCTCTAAGAGTGACATTTAATGTAACCTGAAAGGCTAAGTTAGCATGCACTGAGGGAAGAAACTGGGTGTGTGTGTGTATGTTTAGGGTGAAAGGGAGACGCATTTCCAGTGTCTGTATTTTGTACATTAACACCATGTACAAAAGCTTGGAAGAAGTGATGGACTTCTTTAAAGAACTAGAAAAAATATTTCATTGAAGTGCAGAGAGTGAGAGGGAGGAGGTAAAAGACTATACTGGAGAAATCAAGTACTTGAACCAGTAACTTAAAAGTCCTGTAGGTGATGTTAGGACTTTGACTTTATACTATATGTAAGGGGAACTACTGAGGAGCTTTAAGGAAATTAAAACCAAAACCCTTATACAGTGCTACAATCTCTTTCCTGAATTTTCAAATTAAGAAAGCTCAGAAAAACAGATTTTTTAAAAATTGGTGACAAATCTCAATTGGCAAATCTAACTTGATGAGTTAAGTGGTCAAATATGGCTCTGAGGGTTGGGGTGGGGTCTGTTCTGTACATGGTAGGCTGTTTGGTACATGGTAGGCTGTTTACCAGCATCCCTTACCCCTACACAGTGGATGTCAGAAGAAACCCTCAGTATAACAACCAAAAATGGCTCCAGATATTTCCAAATGTTTAGGAGTCAAGGAGTAGGGGTAAGGAGTGGTGGTTCATCACCAGATGAGCTCCATCAGTATAAACCATTTGAAAAAATCTACGGTGCAAAAACCATTGTTAATTTTGGAGCAGCTGAGAATTACATTGAAAGTTTTGCCAATAGTCTGTCTTGGTCCTACATCAAATCTATACTTTTTAAGAATCCAGCCCCAGTGGAGAGCTACTTTTCCAGTAAAACACTTTTATTCAGTAGAAAGCCTTCTTTGTTTCCCTCACCAACAGATTACAAAGTCAAGTAATTTATCCTTCACATCATCTTCCTTCTTAATTGCTCTGCCACTGGCCCACTACTTGTCTATAGTATAGGAGTAAACTACAGTCACAGACATTTTATTCCCATTCAAAGCCCCAAATAATTCATTTTCTAACTTTTTCTCCTACTCCCAATAATACCAGTAGGCATTCAGCCTTGGTCGTACAAAGAATTCTTATTTCTGTAGTCAAGTCCCTTTGGAAAGGAAGAAAGTAAGGGAGAAAGTGACCTCATTTAGACAGTTAACAAGAAATGAGCAATTCCCCAGACTCTGAGAAGAGACTTTCACTTATAAATGATAGCAGAAAGTGCACTGTGAATCAGAGCAAGTCTATCTTAATATTCAGAAATTCTCTAATACCTTCTTGTCAATGACAAAGTTAAAAAATAAAACTGTATGAAGTCAATTTTTTTATGGTAGCTTATATAGTTAGCACTGTTACTGCAACTCATGTGCCTAATTTAAGGTTGCTAATTTAGTAAATAAAAATATAGATTTCCCAGTTAAATTTGTATTTCAGAAATTATTGTTGTTTAGCTGAAATTTAAATTTAACTGGATCCTGTGTTCTATTTGTCAACCTGAGCCCAGCTTGCTAACAAAATTTCAGAAGGAGCACATTTAATACTTCTCTTTCTTCTTTTTCACATGCCCATGACAGCCTGCACATGCACTATGAACCCATATGAAATTTGTAAAATAAATGCAAAATTAATGAATATTCCTCCTATTTATTGCTTCTAGCAGTCTTTCTGAAGAAGGCAATGGCACCCCACTCCAGTACTCTCGCCTGGAAAATCCCATGGACGGAGGAGCCTGGTAGGCTGCAGCCCATGGGGTCACTGAGTCAGACACAACTGAGCGACTTCACTTTCACTTTTCACTTTCATGCATTGGAGAAGGAAATGGCAACCCACTCCAGTGTTCTTGCCTGGAGAATCCCAGGGACGGGGGAGCTTGGTGGGCTGCTATCTATGGGGTCACACAGGGTCAACATGACTGAAGCGACTTAGCAGCAGCAGCAGCAGTCTGTTCATATCATAAGTACTCAATAAATACATTGCCACTTTGATTTTTATAAACCCTATGAATGTAAGCTCACAAGATCTATTTGTTTCCTTTCTAAAGCAAATTATATCTTCATTATCATTTGGCAATTGTCTTCAATTAATTTTATCACTGATTACCATTTTGAGCACAAAAGAGCAGAAACATTGCTTTCTATAAAATAATAATGTATATATGAATATAACACAGAGTATGCTGACATAAAAGGAGTTTCCATAAACTCAGTTTCACACTATATAATATGGGCTCTAGCAGCAACTATGTGACACTGGGTAAATTATTGAAACTTTTTGAACATTAGATTCCATAGATATATTTTAATTGCTACAGATTCCATAGGACAGTTATAAGAATTACATGCTGAAATTTATGGACCTGGTACGTAACAACTATGAAGTGTTTTGATGTTCCATGCTGATAGAGATTGGGTTGTTTTGTTTGTTACTCCATCCTCATCAGCGAGGGGAATAACTGTTGTACATTAGGCCACTAATAAATATAAGGTTGTATAAATCAATGGCTTTTTCCATAACCAGTCACCCCTGCATACATACAAGGGCATTCTAGTGTTTTTGCTGGTGGTTCTCAAATCTTTCCAGCATTTCTTCAGGTTCTTTTATTCTTATACTTTAGGTCCAGCTTACACTCTGATTCTAGGGCACAGTTTCCCCCTGATTTAAGCTACTCAGATGTGGCATCTGTAATCCATTCCTCAATTCTTCAGCTCTCATTCTTTCTTCAGAGGGTCCAATCTAGCTCCTGTCTTGTATGTTCTGTTGACTGTAAACATCAAGTCCTCCAAACCCAGTGTTGATTTCTTTGTCATGTTCTCACTTGACCCTCCTTAGTCAAACTCACCACAACTGCCACTCCTTCCCTTCTTGAAAAATCTATTTTCTTCACTTGCATGCGTCACATTCTCTTGGTTTTCCCCAACATCAACAGTACCCCTTCACAGGCTCTTTTACAGACTCATAAGCCCTTGGCCCTCTGGACATGGCCCTTGCTCTCTTTTTCTGATATACACACACTCTCTCCTTCTCCTGCTGCCGCTGCTGCTGCTAAGTCGTTTCAGTCATGTCCCACTCTGTGCGACCCCTTAGACGGCAGCCTACCAGGCTCCCCCGTATCTGAGATTCTCCAGGCAAGAACACTGGAGTGGGTTGCCATTTCCTTCTCCGTCTCCTTCTCCTACTTTCTTATATTTTAACATAGTGCATATGTCAATGACCTTTGGCTCTGGCCTCCCCTTGAATTCCAATTTGATGTTTTCAACTGACTTCTTGAAGGCTCCACATACACGTTAATAAATTATTTCAAACTTAAACAAAACGTATTCTTCTATCTACCCACTTCAAATTATTTCCTTCTAAAACTTTTCCTATTTCAATAAACAGCACCACCAAGTGACTTTCCTCCTAATCCCTCAGTGCTGTGCTGTTCTCAAGTCATGTCTGACTCTTTGCAACCCCATGGACTATAGCCTGCCAGGCTCCTCTGTTCATGGAATTCACCAGGCAAGAATACTGGAGTCGTTACCATTTCCTCCTCCAGGGGACCTTCCTGACATAGGGATCAAACCCATGTCTCTTACATCTTTTACATCTCCTGCATTTGCAGGCAGATTCTTTAACACTAGCGCCACCTGGGAAGCAATCCCTCAGTAGCATTCACATATCTTTTTAAAGAAAATTTAAATGTTTTGCCACAGCCATCAGGACCTAATATGATTTGTCCCCTGACTTCATCTTCAACCTCATCTTATTCCACATGCCAGCTTGCTTTCTATGCTTCAGCCACTTTCTTGCCTTTTTTTTTTGTCCCTTTAGAAAATCAAATATATTCCTCACTTCATTCTTTCCCTGTTCCCTTACATTCTTCACATGACTGGCTTTCTGTCATTCATATTTCAACTAAATGTCACTTTCACTAGCCACCTGAACTGAAATCAGGTGAACACAATTCTCATTGTTCCATGGCCCTGACATATTTTTTTTCAGAGTTCTTATTTGTCTCTGAAATGTTTTTATTTGTTAAACTTCATTGGGTTGTTGTCTTTCTCTCCTGTCTCCATGATAGCAGGGATCTTTTCTTCCTTATTCAAATAGAATTCTCTGGGCCTAGAACAGAGCCCAGTAGATAATAGCTGTTCAGAAAAAAAAATTTTTTTTGGTCTAAACAAATAAACCCTGAGTTTTGGAAGCTGATTTTTGTGTGAATCTTGGAAAGCATCCAGAAGGGGCTCCAGCTCCAACACTTTTATTCCGATGACACATTAAATTCCTTCTGCCTTCTAAGGCAAATTCAGACAAATTTCCTCTTTCTCCTCCCACTAGCTGTAAGAAACATTCAAAGTTAAGTAAAAGGTGATTTTTAAAAAGAGAGAAATTTTCACTAAATTTCATCTCATCTAATGGACTATATAGTATTGATGGTCTGCGTAAACTTGGAGATTTTCAATAATGGTGATGACATAACTGGAAAAGGAGTAGGGAATAACTGGAAAGATTTATTAACATGAATAATTAAGGAACAGAGACTACATGATAAATGAACCTATGAAATTTGGGGCCAAGATCTCAATAGGCCAATGAACCCCCTTGACTTGCTTTTTGACTTTCAACCCTATGGGATGGAAACAACCTTCATACTCTGTACCCTCCTTAAGGTTTATGGTTTGAACAACATGAAATTGCTGATAATTGATTGCTATTGACTTACAAAAACAGAATTTTATATAATTTGTCCTCCACTAGTTACATCCCTTCTCATGGGTTCAGGGCAGAGAACAGGGAGACATACGAGAAACTGATTGTGCAGAAAGATTCAAAATAGATTTGTGATGAATACTAACCTATGTCAGGTTTTCAGAATTTATGTGAATTCTTTAAGTGTCATAGAACATCCCATAAGATGCTCCTTATCTATAGAGTCATTCCAAGTACTAAGAATCTCTGCTTAAGCTTTAGGGTGCTTTCCACAGAATAGAAAACTAACCCCAACTTTTGTCAGAGGACTTCCATTACAGGAACATAATCCTTATAAACACTGGAGCTCAGGAGAAAGGAAACGGCTTAATGGGGAGAGACCTTTTGATATATTCTTACATACGAAGGAGAGACAGCATAGGTCCTATTGAGGACACACACAACACAGGATCTTCTAGGAGAGATCTTTCTAATTCCTTTTGAATCCACAGAAAATTTTTGGTGAAACGTTCCCTTTTTTGGCACGCATGCTAAATCATTTCAGTCGTGTCTGTCCCTTTGTGACCCCATGGACTGTAGCCCATCAGGCTCTTCCATTCATGGGATTCTCCAGGCAAGAATACTGGAGTCAGTTGCCATTCCTTCTCCAGGGGATCTTCCGATCCAGGGATCAAACCCCATCTCTTATGTCTCTTGCATTGGCAGGCAGGTTCTTTACCCCTAGCACCACTGGCAAGCCCTTTTTTGGCATAACTGGTGGCTAAAACCATAGTCTGCCTGCAATGTGGGACATCCAGGTTCAATCCCTGGGTCATGAGATTCCCTGAAGACAAAAATGGCTACCCACTCCAGTATTCTTGCCTGGAGAATCCCATGGACAGAAGAGCCTGGTGGGCTACAGTCCATGGGGTCACAAAGAGTCAGACATGACTGAATGACTAACACACACACACACACACACACACACACTATAAAGGAAACTGCTGCATGAGGAATTATTTTTACATTCTTATTTATAAATCTTAATACCCTAAGAGAATTGAATGCAAGACTGGATAGGTTTTATTGGAGGAGAGTTGAAAAGAAACGGTTCATATATACATACATCGGCAACTTATACAACTCTCATAAAGTGGGCAAGCACCCAGGCTCCTTTACTGTAGAAAGAACTAAGGATCCATACGATAAAGATAGGTGGTCAATAAGAATATATCACAATTTTTAAGGGACCTGGCCTGGATATAGTGACAAAGTTAACTCTGTTCCTCCCCACCCCCCTCCCCCATGATAGGTCACCATCCAAGGTATAAACTTACGTTGGATCTCCCTGGCCCAGGCCAGGGGAGGGCTCAGCACCATCAGCATCACTATCAGAGCTGCCATCCGGGAGCCTCCAGAGAAATACAGGCACACCATGCCGGAGAACAGCAAAGGACAGAGACTGAGAGGAGCAGACAAATTCTTCTCAAATGGGTACTGTGACCCCCTCCACCCACATCCCAAATAATACCAACCGAGGAACTCATTTGCTCCTGGATTGGGTGAGCCCAGTCTAGGCAACCAATCAACATCAGAGGCAAATAGCATCATCAGTTGCTGGTCAGAGATTTAATATGAAGGTCCTCTTCTGAAACTTAGAATTTTCTCCACTAAAAGGATTGTTTAAATTTAGTACTTTAAAGGTTTGACCCAGTTGCACATGAAATATTTTAACTTGGCAACCAATCAACATCAGAGGCAAATAGCATCATCAGTTGCTGGTCAGAGATTTAATATGAAGGTCCTCTTCTGAAACTTAGAATTTTCTCCACTAAAAGGATTGTTTTAATTTAGTACTTTAAAGGTTTGACCCAGTTGCATATGAAATATTTTAACTGGGCCCCTATTGTGATCTTGCTTTGTGCTGGTCAGTGATGGTCACACATTTGTGTCTTTAGGAGCATTCATTCCTCTCACTTGGAAACAGAGCTGTTTTGACAAATGTATGAGTGTGTTAGGAGATGAGGGAGTGGCTAGAGAAAATGATTGCGATTGAAGATCTTTAATTTGGTCCTACTTGCATCATAACTTAGTGGTGCAGATTTGGGAGAATTACTTAAACTCTCATGAATGAGGGCTTTCCTTGTAGCACAGCTGGTAAAGAATCCACCTGCAATGTGGGAGACCTGAGTTTGATCCCTGGGTTTAGAAGATCTCCTGGAGAAGGGAAAGGCTACCCATTTCAGTATGCTGGCGTGGAGAATTCGTCTATACAGTCCATGGGGTTGCAAAGAGTCGAACGGGACTGAACCACTTTCACTTTCTCACAATTGGAAAGAAGTCACTTCAGTCTTTCAGGAATTTCAATACTTAAAAGTGCTATGATTCTGTGAACACCTCAAGAAATAGTATTCCTGGTAACGGATGACATTACAGAACTATAATTGTTGATTGGAGACTATACAGTCTGTACCTCTTGACAAGTAGGGATGTCTCTGATAAACAAAAGGAAAGTTTTAAGTTAATCAATAACTTAACCTGAATGAAAAGATCTTTCAAGTGATGCTGTCACTAGTTTAGAGGCATCACCAGAATATTCATCTAATTGTGCTGTGGCAAACTATCAACCTCTTTATTAGGTACAAATACTGGTCTAATTATTTTTCAAAATTCCACTTAGATTTTCCACTAGTAACTGACCAAGTGATTTCAGGTGTATATTTGTAACGTTGTCTGTTTTATTCAATATACATAATAAAATATTTAAGCAGTTATTTCACTAGTAGTCCATCCTCATAAACAAGTCTTTACCCTCAAAAACTAAGTTTATTGTAATGATTTGTCTAATTATTTTTCAAAATTCCACTTAGATTTTCCACTAGTAACTGACCAAGTGATTTCAGGTGTATATTTGTAACGTTGTCTGTTTTATTCAATATACATAATAAAATATTTAAGCAGTTATTTCACTAGTAGTCCATCCTCATAAACAAGTCTTTACCCTCAAAAACTAAGTTTATTGTAATGATTCTCCCTCAATGGGAAAGGACATCTCTTGCTACGTGGCATACCTGTCAAAAAAAAAATCATTCAATACTGTAGAGCGATTTTGAAAGCACTGAAGCGAATGATCCTCAATAATTATTGCTAGTATCCATTTTTAAGTCACATGTTCATTTCATGTTATACAACCAAGGTAAAGGAGGAAAGATTGGTGCTATTTAAAAGCCATCCAGAGATGCTAAAGGCGAGCCAGGTGCAAAAGATGCTTGCCAGTCTCTGTAGTTCAGAATTTGGAACCTGATCTTGAAAAGAACTTTCAGAAGAGAGAGGAGTTCAGTAAATTATTAAAATAAGAATGAAGTGGCCAGTTAATTTTTTAAAAAATCTAAACCATGCCTACATTAATAACAAGAGAAAAGTGCTTTTTAATAATCACAGCAGAAGATAACATAATGACTACTCAAAATATTAAGCTTCTCCAGGAATGACAATTACTTGTTGCTTTTTACTGAATAAAAATTCTACGCTATGGAAAATGCAAAAACATGACAAGAATCAATCTTACCAGACTGTTTCTGCCATCTAAGCAAAATACATAGCAGTTGGTTTATTTTCCTTTCAGAACAGGAAAGAAACACTTAAAGTTTTTAGCTGTCTACACTTCCTTCGATGCTACTGCTTTTATTAATTACAATATCTCTAGTCTTGACCATATTCTTTAAATCTACTATATGATTTTATAGCCATGTGAATTCCTGCCTTCCAAAACAATTCCTTGTTATGTTCCTATATGGACAATTCACTGGCGTGTTTACCTAGATCGGCTTCTAAGGGTGTCTCTGGTTGCCCCTTTCTATTAGTTAAGATAGAGTCACCACATGATAATGATTCAAACTGTTAAGTGAACTGTAATATTCTAGATAGTTCAGAGAAGACTCTTGAGAGTCTCTTGGACTGTAAGGAGATCAAACCAGTCAATCCTAAAGGAAATCATTGGAATATTGATTTGGAAGGACCGAATATTCATTGGAATATTGAATGCTGATGCTGAAGCTGAAGCTTCAGTCTTTGGCCACCTGATATGAAGAACTGACTCACTGGAAAAGACCCTGATGCTGGGAAAGATTGAAGGCAGGAGAAGTGGACAGCAGAGGATGAGATGGTTGGATGGCATCAGTGACTCAATGGACATGAGTCTGAGCAAGCCCCAGGAGTTGGTGATGGACAGGGAAGTCTGGTGTGCTGCAGTCCATGGGGTCGCAAAGAGTCAGACATGACTGAGCAACTGAACTGAATTGAAATTAAATAGTTTCAAGAATGTTTAAGGAGGCCTTGAAATGTTGGGAGTAACTCACGGCATGTATGAATCTTCAGCACACCTCTGGAAAATCACTGTCATAATATCACCTGTCAAGCCTAAATATAAAACGTCTTGGGAATGTGTACAGGGATTCAAGCCCCTTGGCCGCTAGAGTTAAGAGATCAAAAAGTATCCCTGAATGACAACCACAAAAAATAAATAAGGAAGCAGATGAAAAACCAGATTCTGTAAGACTGTCCCTCTGAAAGACACTGGTGCTCTGGGGTGGCATAATAAGAACCCAAAGACAGCCCCTGCCTTCTGGCGTCCCTAGAAAAGTTTACAGTTAGCCCTTAGCCGTGTGTTTAATCAGAACCCTGCCCTTCAGGCTGCAAGTATGATAATAAATTAGACGTTTCCTTCACAAAAAGACTGAGCTCCTGGGTCTGTTGTCTGTTTTTGTGCCCTAAGGGTAGGGGCTATTTAAGAAATCTTTCCCTGCTGGTTATAGTGCTGCAGGACCTGTGTGCATAAACCCTGACAGCCACCAGAACCAGTTAATCTGAAGGTGTCCCCTGGTCACAGTTCCACAAACCAGGGCACCAGACATACAAGCAGGAGCACCAGACACGTGTAAGAGCCCCGCTCTGGGAGACACTGGATCCGTGAAGTGTGAGATACAGAGAGCATGAAGTTGGCACCTGCCGAAGGAGAAAATAAAAAGGTGGTGCCCACCAGGTTTAGTAAGGCAAACCAAGAGCACGGAGACGATGCTTGTCGGTTGAAATGTGAAGGAGCAGTCACCAAGGGGAAAGAATTTGGAGTAAAATCTAAAATAAAATAAAATAGTGCCTGCCACCTTTAGCAAGGCAGAGGGAGAGGTCAGCATGGTGCCTGCTCTTGCCTCTGTCCCTAGAGAGGATCCCAACAGGTCCCTGTCCCTCAGGTCAAGTCTCTAAGATTGAAAATCTTTTGCACATGGGCACTTTTCAATGTCTACTAAGGTGTTGGTGCCTGGAGCTAATGAATCTGCTCTTTAAGAGTCTCTTCACTTCTCCACTGGTATGGGAGAATAGAGACAAGAGATCAATCTCAAGATGCTCTGAAACAGATAATTCTATAAAATATCAGAATTATGTTTTGAAGAGACTTTTTTGGACACATTGAGGAGTGGAGGAAAGTAGAATAAAGGACATCCAAAAGACCAAACACCCTAAATCCAAAAAACATTTTGTGATTAATAAGAAATTATGAAATGAGGAACACTGGGTGTAATCTGGGAAATGATCCTGGGACTGGTTAACCCCTGGTCACTAGTCAGTTTATCCTCTTGTTTTCTTGGAAGAAATAATTATCTGTTTCTACATAGGAGAAATTGTTGGCATCACACAGATTGGCAGTAGTAAGCAGTAACTTGGTGAAAAGACAATTTTGGGATTGTCCCTCTTTCACATATTTCCAAATTTCCCACATCCTTACAGTCAGAAAAATATTCTTGATGTCTATCCCTCATATCTTTTCCCTACAATGATGCTAACCATTGACCACCATTTAACAAATTTTAGCTGAGAACCCACCACACGTGCAGGTATATTACACATGCAATCTAGTTAGGTAGGTAGATTTAGTCACTAAGTCATGTCCGACTGTTGCAACCCCATGGACTGTAGCCCTCCAGGCTCCTCTGTCCATGGGATTTCTCAGGCAAGAATATTGGAGTGGGTAGTCATTTCCTTCTCCAGGGGATCTTCCTGACCCAGGGGTTGAGCCCCAGTCTCCTGCATCGCAGGCAGACTCTTCACTAACTGAGCCACCAGGGAAGCCCTAGTTCAGTTCAGTTCAGTTGCTCAGTCGTGTCTGATCTTTGCGACCCCATGAATCATAGCACGCCAGGCCTCCCTGTCCATCCTCAACTCCCGGAGTTCACTCGTCCATCGAGTCAGTGAAGCCATCCAGCCATCTCATTCTCTGTGGTCCCCTTCTCCTCCTGCCCCTAATCCCTACCAGCATCAGAGTCTTTTCCAGTGAGTCAGCTCTTCCCATGAGGTGGCCAAAGTACTGGAGCTTCATCTTCAGCATCATTCCCTCCAAAGAAATCCCAGGGCTGGTCTCCTTCAGAATGGACTGGTTGGCTCTCCTTGCAGTCCAAGGGACTCTCAAGAGTCTTCTCCAACACCACAGTTCAAAAGCATCAATTCTTCGGCACTCAGCTTTCTTCACAGTCCAACTCTCACATCCATACTTGACCACAGGAGACAGGGATCAAGACCATCCCCATGGAAAAGAAATGCAAAAAAGCCAAATGGCTGTCTGGGGAGGCCTTACAAATAGCTGTGAGAAGAAGAGAGGTGGAAAGCAAAGGAGAAAAGGAAAGATATAAGCATCTGAATGCAGAGTTCCAGAGAACAGCAAGAAGAGATAAGAAAGCATTCTTCAGCGATCAATGCAAAGAAATAGAGGAAAAAAACAGAATGGGAAAGACTAGAGATCTCTTCAAGAAAATTAGAGATACCAAGGGAACATTTCATGCAAAGATAGGCTCAGTAAAGGACAGAAATGGTCTGGACCTAACAGAAGCAGAAGATATTAAGAAGAGGTGGCAAGAATACACAGAAGAACTGAACAAAAAAGATCTTCATGACCAAGATAATCACGACGGTGTGATCATTCATCTAGAGCCAGACATCCTGGAATGTGAAGTCAAGTGGGCCTTAGAAAGCATCACTACGAACAAAGCTAGTGGAGGGGATGGAATTCCAGTTGAGTTATTTCAAATCCTGAAAGATGATGCTGTGAAAGTGCCGCACTCAACATGCCAGTAAATTTGGAAGCCCTAGTTGGGAGTATTCAACTCACAATATTTATTGAGTGCTTCCTATATGCATAGAATTCTTCTAATGCTAAGGCTTAAAATATATACATGACTTAGATTCTACTTTTAAAAAGACTAAAATCCATAGTAAAGATAGATATATAAAATATTTTTTTTAATGTGACAAAACCTACCACAGACACATCTGTTAAAAACAAGCAAAACACGACTTGGTGACACTAATTTTCAAGATAAAACAAAATAATTAAAAATTAGTAAAAACATATTTTACAACAAAAAGTAAGTATTTGTAGAGATGTGAGTTTTGGAGGAAGTGAGACTTAGAACATAGAGGAAGGGGTTATATTTCAGGTTGTCTAGAGACATCTGGGGATTAGGAACCACAGTGAAATCATGTGTGTAGGGAGAGCGGTGGTCAGGAGGTGGTACCTAGTGAGGAGTCCTTTTGACAGAATTAAAATTTCTCCCTTAGTAACACTGGGCTATCAGAGCTGATATGCAAAGTTTAAACTATGCTAGGTAAGGCAATGGAAAAAATATAAAGAATTCACATTGTTTAGAAAGGAAGGAATGAGATTAGAAGAAATATTAACTAGGAAAACACTTAGCAGTCCAAGGTTAGTTATGATGAGCTGGGCAAAGAGATTAGTGTGATGACAGTAGGAATAAGCAGTAGGAATATTATGCATTTTGGGACTTCCAGGCATGTATTACAACTGATATTTGATAATAAAGGGAGGAACCTGAGGTCTTTCATAAGTGCATCTCTTATTTCCTTTTGGAGACAGCACTCAAAAGATCATTCTTCGTATTAGTCTGAGTGTCGGTTGTTTCCTTCTGAGTAAGACACTTGGAGAAATATAAAGAGAAAGAGAAAGATTTTCTGGAAAAACCACATCCTTTCTCAGATAACTGGGTTTATATATATATAACCAATGGAGATGGAGAATGAGGCAGCATCACTAATCTCCAGCAGATACTAAGATACATACAACCACAAAGTCTTATTTAAAGTCTTGGGTAGAAATTAGGAAAGGATGGGATGACTAAGTTAGATGTTGATAATAAAAGCCAAAAATATCCTGGATATGGTTAGGTGGCTGTGAAGGAAAGAGTTTGCAGAGTAAAGCAAAGTGTGGAGTGAGGACTGGAGGAGACAGGCTTTTAGAGTGATAGAGACATGATGCCTGACTTTTCAAACTATGTGAGAAGTCCCTGCCTACGATTTAAAAACACAAATAAAAAACTATGATGTTGGTATCTCCCCACTGTTCCTAGCCTAGAAGAGATGGGGACTGTGAGTGAGGTCTACTGTCCCAACTCTGGTTTCAAACAAATGAAGGGAAAATCAAATAACAAATTGTCAATTATTTTCTACAGGACACTGAGTTATGTACTTTCAGCAGCTTTAGTTCATTTAGTTCTCATCATAACCTTGAAATAGCTGTGTCAAATCACATATTTTCAGTTAAGTGCAAATCTATCACAACTCTTGTTACAGTGCATTATAACAAGAGTAGGTAGGCTCTGAACTCCTAGGTGCAAAATCTGAGATTCCCATTCATGCTGGCAATGCCAGCACCTTGAAGAAAGTGTGTGTGTGCTAAGTGTGTGCTCAGTTGCCTCAGTCATATGCGACTGTTTGTGCCCCCATGGACTGTAGCCCACCAGGCTCCTCTGTCCAGGGGATTCTCCAGGCAAGAGTATGGAGTAGGTTACCATGACCTCCTCCAGGGACTCTTCCTGGCCCAGGTATCAAACCTGAGTCTCCTACATCTCCTGCATTGGCAGACAGTTTCTTTGCCACTAGCGCCACACAAGAAGCCTTGAAGAATACTTCGCTCAATTTTCAGCACTAACACATTTTTACTAATTTATCGCTTCCAGAGAGAGAATCTTCTTTTCTTTTTGAACTCATGATAGAAATTCTTTACTCCTACTATCACTTCCATAAAACAGTATAAAATGTTATTTGCAGATGTGTTATAAAGATTAACGGAGAAGGCAATGGCACCCCACTCCAGCACTCTTTCCTGGAAAATCCCATGGACGGAGGAGCCTGGTGGGCCACAGTCCATGGGGTCGCTAATGAGATAATTGAAAAATGCTTAATCAGGACCTAGAACTACTGATTTCTCTTTCTATCATTGTCCCTGCACTTTCTCATGATAACCAGCAGGTGGAGAGATAGCCCTTAACACCTCTCTCCCCTTTCTGTCTTCTCCCCACCACAGAGATTAAACTTTTACCAGCAATGAGATACTAGTATCATAGCAATTTCTCTTCCATTTAATCCCATCTACCTACTCCAGTGTTCTTGCCTGGAGAATCCCAGGGACGAGGGAGCCTGGTGGGCTGCCGTCTATGGGGTCGCACAGAGTCAGACACGACTGAAGTGA
>SJYC01121968.1:0-16671 GCA_006408675.1 Madoqua kirkii
GGAAGTATTTGTAGAGATGTTAGTTCTGGAGGAAGTGAGGCTTAGAACATAGAGGAAGGGGTTATGTTTCAGGTTGTCTAGAGACATCTGGGAATTAGGAACCACAGTGAAATCATGTGTGTAGGGGGAGGGGTGGTCAGGAGGTGGTAAATAGTGAGGAGTCCTTTTGACAGAATTAAAATTTCTTCCTTAGTAACATTGGGTGATCAGAGCTGATATGCAAAGGTTAAACTATGCTGGGTAGGCACTGGAAAACTATAAAGAAGTCACATTGTTTAGAAAGGAAGGAATGAGATTAGAAAAAATATTAACTAGGAAAACACTTCACAGTCCAAAGTTAGTTATGATGAGTTGGGCAAAGAGATTAGTGTGATGACAGTAGGAATAAGCAGTAGGAATATTATGCATTTGGGGACTTCCAGTCATGTATTACAACTGATATTTGATAACAAAGGGAGGAATCTGAGGTCTTTCATAAGTGCATCTCTTATTTCCTTTTGGAGACAGCACCCAAAAGATCATTCTTCGTATTAGTCTGGGTGTCGGTTGTTTCCTTCTGAGTAAGACACTTGGAGAAATATAAACAGAAAGAGAAAGATTTTCTGGAAAAACCACATCCTTTCTCAGATAACTGGGTTTATATATATATAACCAATGGAGATGGAGAATGAGGCAGCATCACTAATCTCCAGCAGATACTAAGATACATACAACCACAAAGTCTTATTTAAAGTCTTGGGTAGAAAGTAGGAAAGGATGAGATGACTAAGTTAGATGTTGATAATAAAAGCCAAAAATATCCTGGACATGGTTAGGTGGTTGTGAAGGAAAGAGTTTGCAGAGTAAAGCAAAGTGTGGAGTGAGGACTGGAGGAGACAGGCCTTTAGAATGATAGAGACATGATGCCTGACTTTTCAAAGTATGTGAGAAGTCCCTGCCTACTATTTAAATGCAGGAATGAAAAGCTATGATGTTGATCTCCCCACTGTTCCTAGCCTAGAAGAGACAGGGCCTGAGTGAGGTCTACTGTCTCAACTCTTGTTTCACAGACAAATGAAGGGAAAATCAAATAACAAATTGTCAATTATTTTCTACAGGGCACTGAGTTATGTACTTCCAGCAGCTTTAGTTCATTTAGTTCTCATCATAACCTTGAAATAGCTGTGTCAAATCACATTATATTTTCAGTTAAGTGCAAATCTATCACAGTTCTTTTTAGAGTGCATTATAACAAGAGTAGGTAGGCTCTGAACACCTAGGTACAAGATCTGCAGGTCCCATTCATGCTGGCAATGCCTGCACATTGAGGAAAGTGTGTGTATGCTAAGAAGTTGCCTCAGTCATGTGCAACTGTTTGTGCCCCCATGGACTGTAGCCCACCAGGCTCCTCTGTCCAGGGGATTCTCCAGGCAAAAGTACTGGAGTAGGTTACCATGACCTCCTCCAGGGGCTCTTCCTGGCCCAGGTATCAAACCTGAGTCTCCTACATCTCCTGCATTGGCAAACGGTTTCTTTACCACTAGCTCCACACAGGAAGCCTTGAAGAATACCTGGCTCAATTTTCAACACTAATACATTTTTACTAATTTATAGCTTCCGGAGAGAGAATCTTCTTCTCTTTTTGAAATCATGATATAAATTCTTTACTCCTACTATCACTTCCAAAAAATAGTATAAAATGTTATTGGCAGATGTGTTATAAAGATTAACAGAGAAGGCAGTGGCACCCCACTCCAGCACTCTTTCCTGGAAAATCCCATGGACAGAGGAGCCTGGTGGGCTGCAGTCCATGGGGTTGCTAATGAGATCATTGAAAAATGCTTAATCGGGACCTGAAACCACTGATTTCTCTATCATTGTCCCTGCACTTTCTCATGAGAACCAGCAGGTGGAGAGATAGCCCTTAACACCTCTCTCCCCTTTCCGTCTTCTCCCCACCACAAAGATTAAATTTTTACCAGCAATGAGATACTAGTATCATAGCAATTTCGTTTCCATTTAATCCCTTCCAGGGGCTTCCCAGAGATGCTCAGAAAGGAACAGATATCCTGATTACTGCACTCTGCATGTGTGTGTGTGTGTGTGTGTGTGTGTGTGTGTGCGTATACACGCACGTGCTAAGTTACTTCAGTTTGCCTGACTCTTTGTGACCCTATGGACTGTAGCCCGCCAGGCTCCTCTGTCCATGGAATTTTCCTGGCAAGTATACTGGAGTGAGTTGCCATGCCCTCCTCCAGGGGATCTTCCTGACCTAGGAACTGAACCCGTGTCTCTTATGTCTCCCAAACTGGCAGGCGGGTGGCACCACCTGGAAAGCCCTTATAGCACTCTACACCTATCTAAATTATGCTTAAAACCGAAAGGGGAGAGTTCTTGGCAATCCACATAGTCATATCCTATTTCTTTTCACAAACTCCTTTCAGCACATAACTCATAACCTGTCCCTTTCTCACAGAATCTTGAAACCATGCTAATAGGAGGACTATTGCAATAGCATTATTCTGTCTGCTCTTATCCTACACTATTCTTCAATGTGGACATCCACTCCAGTCAGTCAGGGCTTCTCCTTAAATTACACCACCTCTAATTCCTCCAGCACCTCCAACCTCGAGCCAGTACTATTTTTGCTCATGTGATTCATGGTTATTTATTTTTCCTTACTGTTTGTTCTTCTGAATCACATCTTTTCAAAGGCAGCATCTACAGGCTCAGCACTCAAACCCAGGATCTGCCTCATCCATTCATTCAGGTCCAGGTTAATGCCTTTTTAGGAAAGTATTAGAGCTTTTCACACTGAGGCATTTTAAGAAAGAAAAGCATTTCCAGAAATCCCCATCCCTTCGAAATTTGTCTTTAACCAATAGGAAAAGAAAATGAAGCAGCATCATTCATCTCTAAGCAGATGAATCTTTTAAGGAGGCAGCAGCAGCAGCAATCTCATCCCAGGTCTTCGGGAGAAGGTGAAGAAGGGATGGAATGACTCATATATGGTGAGAGGAGTGGCTGACAACCTAATGTCATGGGAGAAAATGATATTCCATGTTTAAGTACCAAGAAACCACATTTTGTAGTTGTGAAGCAGAGTATATGGTGAGGATTTAAGTACTGGGTTTCCCAGGTGGCTCAGTGGTAAAGAATCTGCCTCCCAACGTGGGAGATGCAAGACATGTCGGTTCGATCCCTGGGTCAGGAAGATCCCCTGGAAAAGGGCATGGCAAGAACACTTTAGTATTCTTGCCTGGAAAATCCCATGGACAGAGGCGGCTGGCAGGCTATACTCCATGAGGTCGCAGACTGAACTTGCACACACACATCTAAGTACTTAGTGTTGGGTGGAAAAGAAGAGGGAACCTGACTTTTTTGTGCATCTGTGGGAAGTCCCTGCTCAGGTTTTAAAGAGGAGGAAACAGTTATGACGCTGAACTTTCCCTGCTTCTGATGCACATGTACCTATGGTGGATGAGATGGAAATTGTGAAAAAGTCCACAGGCCCACCTGCTGATTGTCACGGGACAATTTGAGGGAAAGTCGCATTACCACCTGTTGATGATTTTGCTCTAGAGAAGCAGCACTTCCAGATGTATTATCTCTCTCTATTAATCATCATGACAGTCTTGCATTTTTCTTAACTGCTGAATCTGTAGCACCCAGAATAGTTCTTAGCATGCAATAACTAGCTAGGCAAATAATAAATGAATAAATGACTAAGAATGAGTGAATTTAAGAAATATAAGGTCAAATTATTAGGATCCAAACTTAGTTCTAAGTTCAAAAATCCAGAAAATATTAGTTTTTCTGAGCTCAGAAGAGTATCTGGAATAAAAATTGAGTTGACCTTCATTCTATGAATTTCACACACCTCAATTTAATATTTCCTCTTCTAAAAGTCCTCCATACAGAACAACATTTCACTTGATAAGAGAACCCTGGAGCTAAGTTGGTGAATATGTACCATAGGGTGGAAAAAGCAGTTTTGATTGTTATAAGGTTAGAATTCTAGGGCCTAATCTGTAGCCTTGTCCAATGACTTACTCTTTTGAGCTTATAATTCTTTATCACTAACATCAAGAGACTGAATGACATCATTTCCCATGTGCACACCCAACTGATTCCTGGAACATAAGAAATGTTAATAAACACTGAACCTTTATTCCACTGGCACTGATCATTTCAGTAACTGAAAATAACTACAGAAAGGTACTCTCAGAGAGGTTGTGGCTGCAGTGAAAGACAACTGGGAGTTGTCCTTCAATGATCTAATGCAGATAGAGCCTAGACTAAAGGTTGACTAGTTTGCAAGTAAAAACCAGGGAATAAGACAGTGGAGAGGTGCCCTCTTGGAGTCAGAACAAACATCAAACACTGACCTCAGAAACTGTCCCACAGAAGAAGTCACAACTTTACTGGATTTGTTTATAGAGGAATTTATGCCCCCAAGAAACTGTTAAAATCAATGATTGCTCAGTTCATTTGCTCAGTTGTGTCTGACTCTTTGCGACCCCATGAATCGCAGCATATCAGACCTCCCTGTCCATCACCAACTCCCAGAGTTTACCCAAACTCATGTTCACCGAGTCGGTGATGCCATCCAGCCGTCTCATCCTCTGTCATCCACTTCTCCTCCTGTCCCCAATCCCTCCCATCATCAGGGTCTTTTCCAATAAGTCAACTCTTCACATGAGGTGGCCAAAGTATTGGAGTTTCAGCTTGAAGCATCCCAATATATTTGATTAAAATACAATTATTAATGTATTAGAAAGAAAAAACAGACAGCAATGTAAAAAAGATAGGAAACTTCAGTAACCCACTTTCAACAATAAATAGATCATCATATTAAAAAATTAATAAGATAAAAATAGACTTGAATGACAATTTAGATCAAATGGCTCTAATGGACATAAACAGAACATCCAAAAGCACACAGAACATTCTCCAGGATAGACCATATGTTTAGGTCGCAAATTAAGTCTTAAATTTTTACTCTGACCAAAATGGTATGAAACGAGTATAAATAAGAGCTTGAGACTGGTCCAGGGACAGGCAAATAGACACAGACAAGGCCCAGAACCAACCCATTCATACTGGAGTCAGCATTAGAATTCACTTACGAAACAGTACAGTTTTTCATAAATCATCCTGTGAGATTTGGTCACAGAGGGAATACTCAACATTGGACCCAGACCACATAACAAAAGTCAGTGAGTGCTATGCAGAATAAATACTAAATGTGAAGAAGAAAATTTTTTAACTTCCGTTAAAGAAAAATAGTTTGCTTTAATGAGCTTAGGTAAAGAAGCATTTCTTAACAGGAACACAATGGCAAAAACATTGTAAAATATTGATAAATTGACTTTATTACATGCCTTTTAAAATTATATCAACTTTAAGGCAGTTTATGAAACATGTAACAAATTGGGAAAAATCATTTTAGTACATAGAACTTATATAGAAAATGGAGATTGAATTTGAATCGAATAAACTCCAAACCCTATTAACTTATTTCTATCTAGATATGTGTATATTTTTATATTTATAAAAATAATATGAAACTTAATATCACTGGAAGGGCTAGAGTTAGATTATGAAAAGGAAATTAGCAATCTAATACACATGTGAGGATTCACAATCTTACTAGTAATCAGTAAAATGCATTCTGAAACCAGCAAGAGACACCATTTAATACTTAAGAGATGGACAAAACGAAAAAGTCTGAAAATCTCAACTACTGGCAAGAAAGTCCATTATGGGATTAGTTGTACACTGGTAGTGGAGGTGTAAATTCATACAGCTAGCAGTTAAATTTAGTAAAGGTATAAATACACATACAGTGCACGAAAATTCTACCCTTACACATGCTGTACACAACTTTACACACATGGACCAGGAGACAAGCCAGGATGCTCAGAGAGGCAAAGATGATAATAGCAAATGAAAAAAAATTGAAATAATCAGAATTCTGTTATGGAAAAGGTTCTCAGAAACATTCTCAGAATCTTTTTGCCATTTATAGGGATCCTCCGAGGCTTGATATGAAGTCATTCAGATCAAAACACTCAGGGTAAGGGAACACACCAGTGCCTTTCACTGAACTACTTGGCACAGTGCAGCTGATCTCCCATGACCGACCCCACAAAGCCAGTCACGTCTTCCATTTTCCCCAAGGGACATAGTGAGGACTCCCATATTAAGGAGATCTCAACAGTGAAGATAACTAGCAGGGAAACTTCCTGTTGCCGGGTTGTATTGGTGACCCCCAGACTCAGCAGCTCATAGGAAGATTGGTAAGTAACGGGAAGAGAGAGATGCTGCCTTTCGGTGTCCAAGTGTCAGAAAGGATTACTAGTCTTAAAATTTAGATATAGGAAATTACTGGAAGAAAGGGGCTACAAAATTTACAGGCTTAGTTGAGAATGCCTCAGCAGAAGTAAGAAAGATAGAACAAGCTACAAGGGAGAAAACCCAAGAAAGCTAAAAATGAGCGTTTTGTGGTACCAGTCTTGTTACAGTGAAAGTAAAAAGTGAAAGTCACTCAGCCGTGTCCAACTCTTTGTGATCCCACGGACTATATAGTCCATGGAATTCTCTAGGTCAGCATACTGGAGTGGGTAGCTGTTCCCTTCTCCAGGGGATCTTCCCTGCCCAGGGCTTGAGCCCAGTCTCTCTCATTGCAGGAGGATTCTTTACCAGCTGAGCCACAAGGGAAGCCCAAGAATACTGGAGTGGGTAGCCTATCCCTTCTCCAGGGGATATTTCAGACCCAGGAATCAAATCGGGGTCTCCTGCATTGCAGGTGGATTCTTTACCAGCTGAGCTACCAGAGAAGCCCAAGCATTGTCCCTCTGTTTAATATTGTGTATATCTTTATTCAACACTCAAGAACAGGTGTAAGTATAGTCAGTGAGACAGATTATTTGTCACTGGTAAATTTGTATGTGAAATTTGCTCAGTCATGTCCAACTCTTTGCAACCCCATGGAGTACTGGGGCTCAGTGCCTATAGTAATAAGGAGAAGGATGGTTAGGAATGGCTGCTACCTAACCCTGGGGGAACTTGCAAATGTCACCCAATCCATCCTGGCAACACCACATTTATAAAGCAAGAAACTACAATGGTCATCTCTCCAGAGGTTATGGTGCATAGTGAAAGTTGCTCAGTTGTCTGACTCTTTGCCACCCAATGGACTATACAGTCCATGGAATTCTCCAGGCCAGAATACTGGAGTGGGTATCCTGTCCCTTCTCCAGGGGATCTCCCCAACCCAGGGATTGAACCCCAGTCTCCCGCATTGCAGGCAGATTCTTTACCAGCTGAGCTACAAGGGAAGCCTAAGAAAACTCGAGCGGGTAGCCTATCCCTTCTCCAACAGATCTTTCCTACCCAGGAATTGAACTAGGGCCTGCTGCATTGCAGGTGGATTCTTTACCAACTGAGCTATCAGGTAAACTGTTATATCAATGGATAATTCTATTCTTATACCTGAGTTGCCACTATACACTGTTCTTGAATCAGTAGCAATAGCTATTTGACTCAAAATACCAGCCATCACATTTAGCAAATCCTGTAATATAAAGCAAATTAGGGTTGCTTTACCAGATCTACCATTGGATGGGGTGAAGGGAGAGAGGGCATTGGCTAATTTAATGCAGACCCTGAAGAGTTCACTGTTCCAGAAAATATACTTGTACCCTTACTATGGTCCAACATTTGCACAGAATTTGAAGTTTGGCCTCCAGCAGGGAGCTTTTTCCATGGCCTGGGACCCAGAGCTGGCAGTCAGCCTTGTTCCAATCCCTGTTCAACTGTGAACTGCATAGATCCTGCCCTCTGGCTAATGCAGTCCTCACCATTCAAAACCTGCCTCTGTCAGAGACTGAAACCGGGGCTCTCATTCTGTTTGACCTAGAGCTGGACACAGTTCTCACTATTATGCCAATTGCAGACTGCAGTGGGTTTCCTAAATGTTTTTTTTTTTCTTTTTGAGACTCTTCTACAGTGTTATTACAGATATGTTGGAGTCATATGTTCAGGAAGTACCCTGTAAAATATAGTCTTAGTGAAAACTGCCTTCACCATTGGGAGCCTTAACCTACATTCCTTTGATTCACTTCCTTATTAATAGTTTCTTATGATCTTTACATCTTACATGAAGATTATAGGAGGATTGATCAAAGACTATATCACTATTGAAAAACCTCAGAGAAACTAATAATCTATTTGACTCTTGTAAGAAGAGAGGAGAAGAAGGCAATGGCACCCCACTCCAGTACTCTTGCCTGGAAGGCTGCAGTCCATGGGGTCAGGAAAAGTTGGACACGACTGAGCGACTTCACTTTTACTTTTCACTTTCATGCATTGGAGAAGGAAATGGCAACCCACTCCAATGTTCTTCCCTGGAGAATTCCAGGGATAGGGGAGCCTGGTGGGCTGCTGTCTATGAGGTCGCGCAGAGTGGGACACGACTGAGGTGACTTAGCAGCAGCAGCAGGAAGAGAGGAGATATTTGGGAAGTGGATATTAGGCCAGAGCTGTGTTTGAAGAGGAAGGATATTGACGTAAATCTTTGCATAAACCACATTTACATGAATCATGATGTATTATAAACTACTTTCTTTTCTAGCTAATAGGATGAAGAAAGGAAGGCAGCATCATTTGTCTCTGGCAGACTAAAGTCTTCAAAAGGCAGACTCAGAGATGTGGTGGTGGGGCAGGGATGAGGGAAAAGAAATTCCATTTGTATCTCACTTTAGTGAAATTATTATATGGAATATTTGAATAAGGAGCATTATGTAGAATTTCTGTGAAGCTATCGACCCACACCATCCTCACTGTGTCTATTCTCTTTCTTCTTCTCCCTCAGGCATTCATGGTTCCCCTGGATTGTGGCCATAAACATGTAAATTTCCAACCTTTGTGATCTCTCAAGCACACTTTTATATCCTTTTGCATATTTTTGGCCTTTTTAAAAAATTAAAGTAGAATTCTAGCTGAGCTATTTAAAATCCTAAAAGTGCTGCACTCAATATGTCAGCAAATTTGGAAAACTCAGCAGTAGCTACAGGACTGGAAAAGGTCAGTTTTCATTCCAATCCCAAAGAAAGGCAATGCCAAGGAATGTCACTGTCA
This sequence comes from Madoqua kirkii, assembly GCA_006408675.1. NCBI lineage: Eukaryota > Metazoa > Chordata > Mammalia > Artiodactyla > Bovidae > Madoqua > Madoqua kirkii. Next base: position 9,124 of record SJYC01121968.1, read on the forward strand.
CATCAGTGGGTCAAATTCACAGTTGATTTTATGAGCATATTTGTTTGTTCAATCGCTCAGTAATATCTGATTCTTTGTGAGCCCATGGACTGCAGCACGACAGGCTTCCCTGTCCTTCACCATCTCCCAGAGCCTGCTTAAACTCATGTCCATTGAGTTGGTGATGCCACTCAGTCATCTCGTCTTCTGTCATCCCCTTCTCCTATTACCTTCTATCTTTCCCAGAATCGAGGTCTTTTCCAATGACTCGGCAATTCGTTTCAGGTGGCCAAAGTAAATAGGGCTTCAACTTCAGCATCAATTCTTCCAATGAATATTCAGGGTTGATTTCCTTTGGGGTTGACTGGTTTGATCTCCTTGCTGCCCAAGGGTCTCTGAAGAGTCTTTTCCAAAACTACAATCCTAAACTGTGAACTACAAATACAGTTATTCCTATACGTAACTGTATATATATGAACAAATACAGTTTAATAAACAGGCTGCTGCTGCTGCTAAGTCACTTCAGTTGTGTCCAGCTCTGTACGACCCCATAGGTAGCAGCCCATCAGGCTCCGCAATCCCTGGGATTCTCCAGGCAAGAACACTGGTGTGAGTTGCCATTTCCTTCACTCCTATGAAAGTGAAAACTGAAAGTGAAGTTGCTCAGTCATGTCCGACTTTTCCTGACCCCATGGACTGCAGCCTTCCAGGCTCCTCCATCCATGGGATTTTCCAGGCAAGAGTACTGGAGTGGGGTGCCATCGCCTTCTCTGTAGTAAACAGGAGCCTACACCATGAGACATAATTGGCATATCATGAAACTCACTTAGGACTGAGTGGACATAAAGAAATGAAGTATCCTCAGCATTTCCAGAAGTAGAAACACTTTAAGATGTTCATATTTACAGTTGTCATTTCTTTACAGGTGTATAGGTGAGAGCCCATTCTTGGTTTAAATTCCAGCACTTGATCATGACCTACATTATAAGGGTAATGCAATATGTGTTCCCTCTGCTGACTGCTAAGCCAGTGTCTTCTCTTTTCATATGGGACACTTTTCTAGACAGAGAAGCAGAGCCCCCAACAGGAGCCTACACCATGAGACATAATTGGCATATCATGAAACTCACTTAGGACTGAGTGGACATAAAGAAATGAAGTATCCTCAGCATTTCCAGAAGTAGAAACACTTTAAGATGTTCATATTTACAGTTGTCATTTCTTTACAGGTGTATAGGTGAGAGCCCATTCTTGGTTTAAATTCCAGCACTTGATCATGACCTACATTATAAGGGTAATGCAATATGTGTTCCCTCTGCTGACTGCTAAGCCAGTGTCTTCTCTTTTCATATGGGACACTTTTCTAGACAGAGAAGCAGAGCCCCCCAGAAGGCACACCCATAAGTGCTATCTATATTTCCTCACCCCAGTCTCCACAATGCCTCTCTAGCCACTAGTTTGTTTGGTGACAAACAAACTTTGCAGAAGTTGGGTTTAACTGAAACCAAATGAGACATTGAAAATTTGCCTCTCAGGCAATTTAAGACCATATGGGAGGCAGCATCATTTGTCTCTGGCAGACTTAACTATGAAAGCCTATAAGAAAAAGTAGTAATAGAAAAAGAAGGACTTCCCTGATGGTGCAATGGTTAAGAATCTGTCTGTTCACACACGCAACATGGGTTTGAACCCTGGCCCAGGAAGATCCCACATGCAACTAAGCCCAGGGCCACCAAGCCCGCACTCTAGAGCCCGAGTGCCACAAGATCTGTTCACACACGCAACATGGGTTTGAACCCTGGCCCAGGAAGATCCCACATGCAACTAAGCCCAGGGCCACCAAGCCCGCACTCTAGAGCCCGAGTGCCACAAGTATGGAGCCGTGTGTAACACAACTGTCTAGCCTGCATACCTAGAGCCTGTGCCCTCAACAAGAGAAGCCACCACCACGAGACACCCGCAAGCAGCAACGAAGATCCAGTGCAGCCAGGAAATAAGTGATTAACTAATTAATAAAAAACTTTTTTAAAAAGAAAAAACTATCCATTAATGAGAGCAAATGCTGCTGTTCATGGGGTCGGACACAACTAAGTGACTGAATAACAGCAACGAGAGTAAAAGTCATACATTTAATAAGAAGTCATTAGCGACAATATTGCAAAACTTTTCTGAGACCACCAAAGAAGATGAATAGGCAGGGGAGAATATGTTGTTCTGAGAAAAGAATATAAGTAGCTATTTATATAAGGTTGCTACTCTATTGAGCACTTTTTAATAAAATAATTAGCTTTCTTTTCTACTGTATTGCTTAATTTTCAAAGCTGCTGTTTCTTTTTTGTATCATTTTGTTTTTCTTATATGAAGGTGATTTATTCCATCATCTCTGATCACCATATTAGTAATTAGAGTTTGGACCTAAAGAAATAAATCCCAGAGACAGATTCAGATTACCAGAGGGAAAGAAAAAACACATCCAGAGTAGCTTTACAGCTTGTCTTGCTCAGCTCAAGTCCCACGCCGCCACCACCTCTTGCCCACAAAGAAAGCATAAGCTAAAACTGACAAATAACATTTGCAGAAGTTACATTTAAGTGGAACAGCAATGTGGCTTTGAACATGTTATCTCCAGCCAATGAGGATCAGGTAGAGGGTAACATCACTTGTCTCTGGAAAACAAAGTTATGCAGAGAACTCACAGTAATGAAACTACAGTGTACAGAAGTGTCTGTCTTCACAATAACAACACAATGTATTATGTAAGAAGCAAGGAATGTAACCAAACTTTACTAATGTATTTAATGTAACATGAAAAGCTGAGATAAAATATAAATCAAATGCCACTTGAAACTGTAAATTTAACAATGTGATTCTAAAAGTCAGTGGGCATGATAACTAGATTAAGACCAATGAACACTTAATTAACTTCACCACTTGATTTATAGTTACTGTCTTTTCAACTACACTGTTTAATTTTCAAAAATGTTTCCTTTTTAAGCATGCATTTCCTTTTCTTAAGGAGACAATAATTTCTCAAATATTTTTGTATTTTGAGGGGATGGAACTTTTCCTAAAGTTAGTAACTGGAAGGGACACACAAGAATGAACTAACTCTCCAGCCTTACATGATGAAACAAAGGCAGATGGGACTTCATGGTGTCTGCATTTGTCTTGGAAGTGAGCTGTACACTCACTTGAATAGTGAATTGTACCTTTGTTCTGACTGTAAATTGAAAATCCCTTGTCACCTCACACCCAACAAATAGTATCAGTGGTATATGCAAGGTATTTGAGAAATACAAGGCCGGAAAAAAAGTGTTCTCAAAAGTCTATGCTTGCGACTTCCCTGATGGTCCAGTGGTAAAGATTCTAGCTTGCAATTCAGGGGACATGGGTTCAATCACTGGGAGGGGAATTAAGATCCCACATGCCATGAAGCAGCTAAGCCCACGAACCACAACTACTGAGTCCATGTACTCCACAACCCTTGTGCCACAACTAGAGAGTCCATGCGTCACAACAAAATATCACACATGAAGCAGTGAAGATGCCATGTGCCACAACTAAGACCCCACAGAGTCTAATGTATAAGTCTATTTTTCTAAGTATTTTTCTAAGTCTATGACTGCCTCATATGCTTGCATCCTGGAGGAGGGACCTTCACAAACATATCTACCCTTTCCATACCAGATGCTCAGGCTCTCACCTTCAAAAACTTGTCTCATCAGTCCTTAAACTCCATTGCTAGGGTATTTTTTTTTTTAAGAATTTTTTATGTGGACCATTTTTGTAAAAATCTTTATTGAATTTGTTACTATATTGTTTTATGTTTTGGTTTTTTGGCCATGAGGCATGTATCTTAGCTCCCCAACAAGGGATTGAACCCATACCCCCTGTGTTGGAAAGTGAAGTCTTAACCACTGGACCACCAGGGAAGTCCCACCAAGGTATTTTAAAGAAGTAAACTTTTCCAGGTTTATGACAGCTTGTATTCAGCTTTCTGAAGGACCAAGAATCTCTCCTTTTCAGCTGCAAAGATCTGAATGGTTCTAAGATGCCCTTTTTATTCACTGTAGTAATCCATGGGGTGGGGAGTGAGAAAAACAATTTACATATTATAGAAGAGTAGTTGCAACATCATCTTTTTAATGCACTAAGGACATTGACTCATTGCTAACTGGGCCATTCATTACCATATTCTAAAAGCTCATGACTTACAGCTTCCTTGATCTTCTAGACTCAGAAAGAAGAAGACCAAGTTGGCAGGAGTAGGAGAAGGAAAACTGTGTACCTGATCGACATGGTTAATTGAATCTGGGCTCTAGACCTGTGCATGTCTCTTGTCCAGACTTTGCCCGCTTAACAGAAATTAGATCTACAGGTCCTAAAGCACAGCCTCTGTGTTTAAGTATCTAGATGACTCTACAAGTAAAGTGATTACAGTTCACTTGACAAACTTCTCAAAAATATCAGAGACATCATTTTCATAGGCTACTAATATTTTATTTTGAACTTCAACAGCTTGACAAACACCCTCCCCACCACTCACGCCACTCACCCATCCCCAACCCACTCTGGTTACCATCAGTCTACCGATAAAGAATCAGAGTTCACCTGAACTCCAGCCACACCCTAGGCGTTGTGAAATGCAAGGCATCTCTTAACAGTCCAGCCTGACACATTCATATATATTGGAGACAGATTCCTCAACTCTTAGACTGATCCAGGCCCAAGTATATTATTGACCAGAGACTATGTTTTGTATTTATTTCTTGCACTAATCAACTAAACCAGAGAATCTATGTTACTCATTATGAGGGGAAACCTGAAGTAGTAAACAGTTTTGAGGCAATGAAGTGTTGGATAAAAGAAGTTTACTATGCCTTGCATATCAAGTTGTTGTTCAGTCACTAAGACATGCCTGACTCTTCGTGACACCATGGACTGCAGCATGCCCGCTGTCCTTCACTATCTTCCGGAGTTTGCTCAAATTCATAGCCCAAGTATATTATTGACCAGAGACTATGTTTTGTATTTATTTCTTGCACTAATCAACTAAACCAGAGAATCTATGTTACTCATTATGAGGGGAAACCTGAAGTAGTAAACAGTTTTGAGGCAATGAAGTGTTGGATAAAAGAAGTTTACTATGCCTTGCATATCAAGTTGTTGTTCAGTCACTAAGACATGCCTGACTCTTCGTGACACCATGGACTGCAGCATGCCCGCTGTCCTTCACTATCTTCCGGAGTTTGCTCAAATTCATGTCCATTGGGTTGGTGATGCTATCCAACCCTCTCAACCTCTGCCACCTTCTTTTCCTTTTGCCTTCAATCTTTTGGGTCTTTTTCAATGAGTCTGCTCTTCGCATCAGGTGGCCAAAGTATTGGAGCTTCAGGTTCAGTCTTTCCAATGAATATTCAGGGTTGATTTTCTTTAGGACTAACTGATTATCATTACACAAACTAGAACTATCATCTCCTGCAAGCCACACCACTAGTATATCCCTCCATGAATCTGCTCTTAAGGAAAATGAAATATAAGAGCATTGTGGAGTTTCCACTGTGCAAAGGAGATTCAGCCTGTGATACCCAGATGTACCCTAGATCAATTAATTCAAGTTCTATGAGGATCTGTGACCCAAATATCAGTATCTTTAAAGCTCTCCAGATGATGCCAGGATACAGCCAACTTGGAGGCTAGTACTATAGAGCAGTGATTCTCAAGGCAGTCCCCTCTATTCTCTTCCAAGAGAATATTTGACAACACAGGAGGCATTTTTGGTTTTCAAAAACATCTAAAGATCTGGATGGCTCTAGGTGATGCTGCTAAACTTTCTGTGATGCACAAGACAGTCTCTTAACAACAAAGAATTATACTGCACCTAGTGTGTTTTTAACAAAATAAATGTTTAAAACTAAATTATAACTAAATAAAATAGTGCAGAGGTTAGAAATCCTTTGCAGAGCCTTGCCCTTGAAACAGGGATCTGTAGACTTTGGGAGTTTGTTGGAAAAGCTGAATCTAGGACCCATCCAAACCTAGTAAATAAGAATCCATACTTGAACAATATCCTCAAATGATTTGGATGTACAATAAAGGTCTAGAAACCCTGCTTCAGAGCAGTGGTCTCAAACAGAGCTGCACATAAAAATCATCTGATGCTCAGCCTCCTTCCTAGCAAGTCAAATGAGAATATATGAGAGTAGAACTCAAGCATATTTTAAAATCTCCCAGGTAATTCTTACACACAGCTGGCTGAGAACCTCTGCACTAAAGCTTTACAATCAGTCTACTTTATAATCAGTCACAATCTGATGGGAGGAAAGACTCCTAAGCTACAGGCTCTGGGATCCAAGTGAGCTCATTAGGAGACAAACAGGGTGAGGCATCTGGTGTTAGGGCAGATGCAGAGTTAAAGACAGAACTATAGGAAAGAAAGAAGAAAGAACCCTGACCTCAGGCTAAGGTGGCTGACACAGACAGCCTGATCACAAAGTCTATCCAAAATACTAAAACTAACACCTCAGCAAATCCTCTCCCTAATTCATTTGTTCCAGAAACTAAAAACAAATAATTATCTGCTTTAGTCTGCATGTAAGGCTTCCCGAGTGGTTCATTTGGTTAAGAATCTACCTGTAATTCAAGAGACACAGTTTCAGTCTTTGGGTCAGGAAGATCCCCTGGAGGAGGATATGGCAACCCACTTTGGTATTCTTGCTTGGAGAATTCCATGGACAGAAGAGCCTGGTGTGCTACAGTCCATTGGGTTGCAAATAGTTAGACATGAATGAGCGACTAACACTTTCACTTTCAAGAAAGGATCATATTGTATGCTACTCCAGGAAAGGGAGGAGGGACAATACCAATTGCTTGTCTCTGATGACTAAAGGTGTTGAACATTTGTTATTCATCTGTTGGCAAAGTACCTAAAGTCTTTTATAAAAAATTTCACTTTTTATTATTATTGATATTTTTGTCTTTTATTACTGAATTATTGGAATTTTTGAAATAGCTTGGATACAGTTTTCAGATATATGATGCAAGTATTTCCCCCTATTATGTAGCTTGTATTTCAATGATGTTTCTTAAGAAGTTTTCAATTTCCATGAAATGCAATTAACCAATCTCTTAAAAAATCAATCTTTCATGGTTAGTCGTTTTGCATTTAAGTCACTGTCACCTCAGATCCAAGGATATTGTCCTGTTTTCTTCTACACACTTCACAGTTTTAGCTAATAAATTCAAGACACTTTTGAATTAATTTTTGTACATACATTAGGAGTCAGGATTCATTTTTCTGTACAGATATTAACTTATATGGTACCATATATTGAAAAGATCAGTCTTACTTGACTAAATTATCAGGTACCTATATTGAACATCAATTGACAGAATAAAAATAGTTCTATTTCTAGACTGCTCTGTTCCATTTATTAATTTGTCTAAAGTTGGCTTAAAACTCAACATTCAGAAAACTAAGATCATAGCATCCGGTCCCATAACTTCATGACAAATAGATGAGGAACCAGTGGAAACAGTGAGAGACTTTATTTTGAGAGGCTCCAAAAT
>SJYC01121971.1:0-13330 GCA_006408675.1 Madoqua kirkii
TTCTGGCTTACTTCACTCTGTATAATCGGCTCCAGTTTCATCCATCTCATTAGAACTGCGTCAAACTTATTATTTTTGAGGGCTGAGTAATACTCCATTGTATATATGTACCACAGCTTTCTTATCCATTCATCTGCTGATGGACATCTGGGTTGTTTCCATGTCCTGGCGATTATAAACAGTGCTGCAATGAACATTGGGGTACACGTGTCTCTTTCAATTCGAGTTTCCTCGGTGTGTATGCCCAGCAGTGGGATTGCTGGGTCGTAAGGCAGGTCTATTTGCAATTCTTTAAGGAATCTCCACGCTGTTTTCCATAATGGCTGTACTAGTTTGCATTCCCACCAACAGTGTAAGAGGGTTCCCTTTTCTCCACATCCTCTCCAGCATTTATTGCTTGTAGATTTTTGGATCGCAGCCATTCTAACTGGTGTGAAGTGGTACCTCATTGTGGTCTTGATTTGCATTTCTCCAGGCATGAAATTAAAAGACACTTGTTCTTTGGAAGAAAAGCTATGACCAACCTAGACAGCATATTAAAAATCAGAGACATTGCCAACAGAGATCTGTCTGAAGCTATGGTTTTTCCAGTAGTCACGAATGAATGTGAGAGTTGGACTGTAAAGAAAGCTGAGTGCTGGAAGAATTGATGCTTTTGAACTGTGGTTTTGGAGAAGACTCTTGAGAGTCCCTTGGACTGCAAGGAGATCCAACCAGTCCATCCTAAAGGAAATTAGTACTGAATATTCATCAGAAGGACTGATGCTGAAGCTGAAACTCCAATCCTTTGGCCACCTGATGCAAAGAACTGACTCATTTGAAAAGACCCTGATGCTGGGTAAGATTGAAAGTGGGAGGGGAAGGGGACACAGAAGATGAGATGGTTGGATGACATCACTAACTCAATGGTCATGAGTTTGAGTAAGCTCCAGGAACTGGTGATAGACAAGGAAGCCTGGCATGTAGCAGTCCATGGGGTCACAAAGAGTCAGACATGACTGAGCGACTGAACTGAACTGAATCTTATGCTAATACTAAGTTGTCTTTTTTATTGTAATAATATACTTTAATCCAATATATACAAAATACTATCATTTTAACATATAAGGAGTTGTTCAGCTGCTAAGTCCTGTCCAACTCTGCTACCCAACGGACTATAGCACATCAGTCTTCTCTGTCCTTCACAATCTTCTGGAGTGTGCTCAAACTCATGTCCATTGAGTCAGTAATGCTATCTAACCATCTCCTCTGTCATCCCCTTCTCTTCCTGCCTTCAATCTTTCCCAGCATCAGGGTCATCTCCAATGAGTCAGCTCTTCATATCAGGTGGCCAAAATATTGGAGCTTCAGCTTCAGCATCAGCATCAGTCCTTCCAGTGAAAATTCAGGATTGATTTCCTTTGAGATTGACTGGTTTGATCTCCTTGCAGTCAAAGGGACTCTCAAGAGTCTTCAACACTACAGTTCAATTCCTCAGCTCTCAGCCTTCTTTATGGTCCATCTCTCACATTCTTAATGACTACTGGACAAACTGTAGCTTTGACTATCCAGACCTTTGTCAGCAAAGTGATGTCTATGCTTTTTAAAACACTGTCTAAGTTTGTCATAGCATTTCTTCCAAAAAGCAAGTGTCTTTTAATTTCATGGCTGCAGTCACTGTGTGCAGTGATTTTGGAGCCCAAGAAAATAAAATCTGTCATAGATTCCATTTTCTCTCCTTCTATTTGCCATGAAGTGATGGGACTGGTTGCCATGATCATAGGTTTTTTTAATATTGAGTTTTAAGCCAACTTTTTCACTCTTCTCTGTAACTGTCATCAAGAGGTTCTTTAGCTCCTCTTCACTTTCTGCTATTAGAGTGGTATCATCTGCATATCTGAGGTTTGTTGATATTTCTCCTGGCAATCTTGATTCCAGCTTGTAACTCAACCAGCCCTGCACTTCGCGTTATGTTTTCTGCATATAAATTAAATAAGCAGGGAGACAATATACAACTTGCCATAGTCCTTTCTCAATTTTGAATCAGTCAATTGTTCCATGTCTGGTTCTAATTATTTCTTCTTGACTCTCAAACTGGCTTCTCAGGAGACAGGTAGGGTGGTCTGGTATTCCCATTTCTTTAAGAATTTTCCACAGTTTGTTGTGATCCACACAGTCAAAGGCTTTGGCGTAGTCAATGAAGCAGAAGTAGATGCTTTTCTGGAATTCCCTTGCTTTTTCTGTGATCCAACCGATGTTGGCAATTTGATCTCTGGCCCCTCTGCCTTTTCTAAACCCAGCTTGTATATCTGGAAGCTCTCAGCTTACACACTGTTGAAGTCTGTGCTGTGCTGTGTGCTAAGTCGCTTCAGTCATGTCCAACTCTTTGTGACCCCATGGACTATAGCCAGGCTTCTCTGTCCATGGGGATTCTCCAGGCAATATTACTGGAGTGGGTTGCTATTTCCTACTCCAGGGGATTTCTCCACCCAAGGATCAAACTGGTGTCTCTTATGTTGGCAGGTGGGTTCTTTTTCACTACCAGCACCTGGAAACCCTTGTTGAAGCCTAGCTTGAAGGATTTTGAGCATAAACTTGCTTGCATGTGAAATGACTGCAACTGTGTGTCAGTTTGAACATTTTTTGGCATTGCCTTCCTTTGGTGTTGAAACAAAAACTGACATTTTCCAATCCTGTGGCCACTGCTGAGCTTTCCAAATTTGCTGGCATATTGAGTGCAGCACTTTAACAGCATCAACTTTTAGGATTTGAAATAGCTCAACTGGAATTCCATTACCTCAACTAGCTTTGTTCATGGTATTGCTTCCAAAGGCCCACTTCACTTCACATTCAAGGATGTCTGACTCTAGCTGAATGACCACACTATCATGGTTATCTGAGTCATTAAGACTTTTTTTTTTATAGTTCTGTGTATTCTTGCCATCTTCTTAATCTCTTCTGCTTCTGTTAAGTTTACCATTTCTGTCCTTTATTGTGCACATCCTGGCATGAAAATGTCCCTTGATACCTCCAATTTCCTTGAATAATATTTGTCATTATATAGTGGCTCTCATTTGAGAATACTTGTTATGTTCCAGGCACCGGACTGTATTTAAACCTTATTATTTATAGGTATTTATTTAATTTTATTCATATTAACTATCATGTAATAGTTTTCATCCTGTTTTTATGATAAAACACCTTAAGGCTATATTTTGAGTGACTTACCCAAGATGACAGGTAACAAAATCAAAAATATCATTGAATACTTATTCATTTGATTGCAAAGCCCATCTTCTTTTTTACCTTACTACTGTGAACTCTGTTGTTATTGTGACACATCTTTACTGCAAGATGGTAGAGGTTGAGATTTTTAGTAAAATTTCACTAATCATAATAACTAGAGTTGGATCAGGACAAAACAGTTGAAAGTCAGAACTGAAGAATTTGAAAATACACAGCTTCTTAGAGAATGTTATAAATGTTAATTAGAAGTAACACGAGTTCTACCTAAGTAATTTCTTAGAGGGAGATCAAAGATGTAAGTTACAATGACACATTCCATTTACATTGCCAGTTCTAGGTATTAAATCTATAGCAGGAAATTTTTAGGGAAATTATTGGACAAAATTAATATCTTCAAGTGTAATTTTTATTTCCATCGTTAACTTATGAAAAGAATCTTTTATTTTCCTCTTAGACAAAGGTGGCAGTTAGTTTTTGTCAAAGTGGTATAGCATTCCTCTATCTGAGTCTAATTCTCTAATAATTTTACTTTATGTTAAAATGATGACCTGAAGACAGAAGCAAGTAGAACAAAATTCATTGCGTCATAGCAGAGAAAGAAAATACAGAGTCAAGTTAAATGCAGAGAGCCCATCTTCTCTTAGTGAGTGACATTGCCTTGCTTGGACTTTCCCTTCATCCCACAGAATGTGAGATCTGAGACTGGTCTTCAACTTTCCACCCAAGATACAATTCTGATCTTGAGGTTTAACATCCTAACTTCCTAATTTGAGTTGTATTTTTTAACTATAGTATTAGTAGGTGAAATTCTGATGCACCATCAAGAAAACTTCTGACTGTTTGCTAAATCATAAGTGATTCTTATAAAATATTAAGCAAGTAAATTTGGATACAGAAAAAAAAGAGAGGGAGAGAAATATGTTATTTATTATATAGAAAGGAGGATGCTGTGTGGTAAAAAGAACATATCTCAAGTAGAACCCGATAATTTCTCCTGATTCATCCGTAACAGAATGGACTAAAAAGAATGATAAAACCACCTATAGGGTCATATATTTATCCTAATTATGTTAGGACATTGTATTCTGAAGTCATACAGGTCACCCCTCCCTACTCATTGTTTGCCCTTGTCACTTTTCAGCTCTGCACTCACCAGTTGTGTGGCCTTAGGCAAATACATTCACCTTTCTGAAATGAAGTGTCCTCCTTGTTAAATGGAGATGATATTAATATTAATGTATTACAAGTATTTTTCAGTTTATTGTGATCAACACAGTCAAAGGCTTTGGCATAGTGAATAAAGCAGAAATAGATGTTTTTCTGGAACTCTCTTGCTTTTTCGATAATCTAGTGGATGTTGGCAACTTGATCTCTGGTTCCTCTGCCTTTTCTGAAACCAGCTTGAACATCTGAAAGCTCACGGTTCACGTATCGCTCAAGTCTGGCTTGGAGAACTTTGAGCATTACTTTACTAGCGTATGTATGGAAAATTCTGAAAGAGATGGGAATACCAGACCACCTCACCTGCCTCTTGAGAAACCTATATGCAGGTCAGGAAGCAACAGTTAGAAGTGGACATGGAACAACAGACTGGTTCCAAATAGGAAAAGGAGTACGTCAAGGCTGTATATTGTTACCTTGCTTATTTAACTTATATGCAGAGTACATCATGAGAGACGCTGGGCTGAATGAAGCACAAGCTGGAATCAAGATTGCCGGGAGAACCCTTAGGGCAGAAAGTGAAGAGGAACTAAAAAGCCTCTTGATGAAAGTGAAAGAAGAAAGTGAAAAATTGGCTTAAAGCTCAACATTCAGAAAACGAAGATCATGGCATCTGGTCCCATCACTTCATGGCAAATAGATTGGGAAACAGGGGAAACAGTGTCAGACTTTGGGTTTTTTTAGGCTCCAAAATCACTGCAGTTGGTGACTGCAGCCATGAAATTAAAAGACGCTTAGTCCTTAGAAGAAAAGTTATGACCAACCTAGACAGTATATTCAAAAGCAGAGACATTACTTTGCCAACTAAGGTCCGTCTAGTCAAGGCTATGGTTTTTCTAGTGGTCATGTATTGATGTGAGAGTTGGACTGTGAAGAAGGCTGAGTGCCAAAGAATTGATGCTTTTGAACTGTGGTGTTGGAGAAGACTCTTGAGAGTCTCTTGGACTACAACAAGATCCAACCAGTCCATTCTGAAGGAGACCAACCTTGGGATTTCTTTGGAAGGAATGATGCTAAAGCTGAAACTCCAATACTTTGGCCACCTCATGTGAAGAGTTGACTCACTGGAAAAGACTCTGATGCTGGAAGCAATTGGGGGCAGGAGGAGAAGGGGACGACCGAGGATGAGATGGCTGGATGGCATCACAGACTCGATGGATGTGAGTCTGAGTGAACTCCAAGAGATGGTAATGAACAGGGAGGCCTGGCGTGCTGCGATTCATGGGGTTGCAAAGAGTCAGACATGACTGAGTAACTAAACTGAACTGAAGTAACTCTTACCTAGAAGGTACTGAGGCTAAAGTTGTAATTAGTAAAGAAGCAGAGGTCATTCATATTATCTAGGACAGAAGTAAGCTTGGTGATTTTCATGATTTGGACACTCTTCATGTTCATGTTTTGTCCTTGTTTTCTGTTTTGATCCATCCTGGTCACAGAATGGCCATCTGATGCTGTTGTACAACACTGCTATGTTCAACAAGAAAACACCAAAACCTAGATGTGAGTAGCAGGCCAGCCCCTGGCAACAACAAGGCCTAATTACAAGCAGCTCTAGTCACCAGGGCTTTTTCTGTCTCACTCTTCTTTATAGTCTTTGTCACTATGAGATACGACAGTGCTGAGAAACTGAGGAACATCTAACAGGGACAGGGTGATTGATTCCAAATGGAACCCCCATTAACCTGTGGCTTCCACAACACACACACAAACATAAATTATTTTGAAAAAATAAGTTCCCCCTCTAAAAACTGTCTTTGACTTTAGCTCAGTCATTAGTCCCTCACAAATATCTGGAGTTTTAATATGGCAGGATAAATACTACTAAAATATAGAGTAAAGGAAGAAAACTAATTTTCTAAGTCAGGACAATTCCCTGAATTCTACCCTCAGTGCTTGAGTTGACATACTTAATTATACAGCAAGTCAACAAGAATGTCCTTTAATGTAATAAATGATCCCTAAATTCCTTTAAATGTAGGTAGGTTCACCAAAATATAGAACATAAAGAATACTCAAAGCAGGGGAAAAATTCAAATGAAAGATCATGTGGTTACTTTAGGCACCACTATATGACCTTACAAGTCTTTTTATTCCCCTGAGTGCAAATACTGGAGCTTTTGAGAGCATGAGAAGAATAATTTACTCAACTGGATTTCTACAAGTAGAAAAGGCAAAAGTATTCCTTGGCTACCATTTGGCAGAAATCACTTAGATCAACTCATATTTAGAGAATTCCATATGCACTATGGAAACAAAGAGCAAGACAGTTAACCTACATACAGAGTCAATGGAAAGGGGAGGGAATGGGACCTGCCAGGGAAGGGGACCAACTCAGGGAAGGTTTTTTGGAAGCTATAGCCCAGAATATCCCGTTGGACATCAAATAGCTGTATCTTCATCTATCCATGAGGCTGCTCAGAAATCCCCACCCCTCATCACCAGCAGGCATACACACATATATGAGAAGACTCTCATTTAATAATCTCACTCCTTTCATAGACAGATCCCTCTGGTCTACTCTGAGTGGAGGCTGCATCAGAACCAGGGGATTTCCCAGTCCCTTCCAGGCCTCTTAGTACAAAGTCTTCATTTGGCAACTGAGGTGTCATCATAGAGGATTTTTCTGATTGGCCAAAACCTAACCTGACAGAGTGTGGCGTGGGTATCTTTAGAATTCCCTCTCAACTCAGCCCACATCATTGCTCTGCAACTCAGAAGAACTGCTGAGACCACCTTGAGAACAGGATGGTCCTGAACAGAGCCCTGATTCTGGGGGCCCTTGCCCTGACCATCATGATGAGTCCCTCTGGGGGTGAAGACATTGTGGGTGAGTGCACGGTTGAAAGATACAGAGACTGAAGTTAGGGAGCAGGGAATTGGAGGGCTTGGGGGGAACTGGCCTAGAAACAGAGACTCCTAGAAGCATTCTCAATACTAAGCAAATCTAAAAGTTACCGTCATTGCACCTTCAGGAAATCAGAGTCCAGACCCACTCTCTCTGTTACCTGTGCTGTTGCATACTCTATTTCTGATATTGGATCCAGTGAATACGTTCTGGAGAACTCTAGGGCATTCATTCATAACTGTCTCAAAGATTAGAGATGTTTTCACAAGTAGATGTTTTGTTACAAAAAGTTTCATGAGCTATTGCTCCCAAATTTTCTGAATAACTTTTGAAGCTTTTTATGTATTTCTCTTAAAGTTTATATTGGGGTATATAGTCCATGAATTATGAATACTGTGTGGATATGAAGAAGAGTGACCTTTACTTGGTCTCAGATCTACATACATTTCTACGCTGGCATTCTGGCACAGCTAGGTGAGCAAGCCCAGCTGAGCATCTTAGACAAAGCATTTTACCACATCGTTCTCACTTAGTTACTTCATTTGTGTCACCTCACAAATAATCAAATGAATAAGGCATGTAGAAATGCTTTCCAAGTAATAAAGACACATAAATACCAATGATTATTCTTATTTTTAAATTATTACTATCACAAGTATAACTTCATATTTTTCTAAAACAAAGTAGAGGACATATTTAATTTTATGTTAAATTAAAAAATTTTTGAAGAAAAATTTGGAGAAATAAATTATATTATTCTCAGTTTATCAGCCCAAATTGCCTATTTTCGGTTCATGTAATTAAGATCTGTATAGGGAAACTGGGCAAGCACAAGTTAATTACATGGTCCCTTAGGACCCTCTACCTTGCTGTCCCCCCCTGTTCACTCTCTCTTCGTACATTTCTTCATCTTCCTTTCCTTCCAGGATCCATCTCTGGTTCATATCTCTATTGTTTCATAGACAGGAAAAGTGGGTTTCTAAAAACCAAAGTAGAAAAGCCAAATGGTTTAAAGGGGAGGTGAAAGAAAGGTTACTCTAACCTTCAGCAACTTTAGCAACCACGGCAGCTACCACTCTAATTTTGTATGGTAGTGCAAGTTT
Source organism: Madoqua kirkii (assembly GCA_006408675.1). Classification (NCBI taxonomy): domain Eukaryota; kingdom Metazoa; phylum Chordata; class Mammalia; order Artiodactyla; family Bovidae; genus Madoqua; species Madoqua kirkii. Next base: position 8,395 of record SJYC01121971.1, read on the forward strand.
CACCTGCTTCTCCAGAGCACTTCCAACTTTCCTCTCTTCCTCATCGCACCAGAGCATCCTTGTCAGGCTTGATTTATACATTAGGCACAGTGGGCACAGTGCTGAGGGCCTGCATTGCTTGTAGGGCTCATAAAAATTGTTTTTTTAAAAATTAGAAGAAAAATGAACTTTTAGAGTAGGGGGAAATACTTTAAATTTTAATCGAAGCTGAATTATGTTTATCTTTGTATCATATGGCTATAAAATACATTTTTAATATTTTTATAAAAGGAGGCACTCACAAAAGCAACAATGCTTAAGGCTCACAAGCCATAATGCAGCTCTGGTCACTGCTGATTCTGACTTCCGTATGATTCGGCTCCCTACGTCTGTCAGTCTTCCCCCAAATCTCTGTAATTCTCAAGAATAACAATTGATGTTTAATACACATTTTTGAGAACACAGCAAGCTAAATCTGGGGATTCAATGATGAAAAGACGTGATTTCTGTCCCCTAGAGGGTATACAGATTAGCGATGAAAGGAAATGGTGCAGGAAAGCAGGACCACAACTGAGCAGGACCGTGGATCCAGCTGAGGCTAAAACTGTAAAAGTGAATTAGTCCCAATTGACATAGTGGAGTGATATTCTTCAGCAACAGTTGGTAGCCCAGGACAAGTACCAGATGAAAATGATATTACATATATTCCTGTCTGGAAAAGGAGTCAAGATTCATTGCAAAGATAAGGAGGCTTTGTTGCAAGACTTTTTAACTAATTGAACAACTACCAACACAGAGCGAAGAAGGAGCAGGTACTGGGAATTTTGTCTAGAAACTGGGCCACAAATGAAGCCCACAGTGTTTGATAGTCAATTTCTTCTTTCACTTGCTCAATGAGAATCTTTTCTCTATTTTTCCCTTTCTTGCTCCTCACTCCGACTCAGCTGACCACGTTGCCGCCTATGGCATAAACGTCTACCAAACGTATGGTTCCTCTGGCTACTATACCCATGAATTTGATGGAGATGAAGAGTTCTACGTGGACCTGGAAAAGCGGGAGACTGTCTGGCGTCTGCCTATGTTTAGTAAATTTAGAAGGTTTGACCCTCAGGGTGCACTGAGAAACATCGCTGTGGGGAAAAATAATTTGGAGATCTTGATTCGAAGCTCCAACTCTACTGCTGCTACCAACAGTATGTGTTCACCATTCTGCCTCTCTTATTAATCTACCCCTTCATACCAGCTTCACTCCCTTTTCCCCTAGGGACAGATACCCTTCACCACTCTGTAAACTCTCCTTTCCAACGTGTCACCACATTTTCTCATGGTAATAGCTGAACCCTCATCCTCTGCCTTCTTCCAACTCACATATTTCCATATGATAGAAAGATCCCTACTCCCATATTGCAGTCTTTGAATATTTCATGGAGAGGCCCCACAGACCTCCCGCTTGACAGGCAGGTCTTCAAAAACAGGGGGACGGATATAAAGCAGAAGCAATATACGGTGCCTCCCAAACAGAAGGGAAACGAGCCCCTCCTCTGTCAGACTGGCAGCTGTTGGTGGGCGGGTTCCCCCAGGAGGCAGTGCAGAATCAGGGCAGAGCTATTCCCATTTCACCTCTGTGCTGTTTCTTCACCACAGAGGTTCCTGAGGTGACTGTGTTTTCCAAGTCTCCTGTGATGCTGGGTCAGCCCAACACCCTCATCTGTCACGTGGACAACATCTTTCCTCCTGTGATCAACATTACATGGCTGAGGAATGGGCACTCGGTCATAGAGGGTGTTTCTGAGACCAGCTTCCTCTCCAAGGATGATCACTCCTTCTCCAAGATCAGTTACCTCACCTTCCTCCCTTCTGATGATGATGTTTATGACTGCAAAGTGGAACACTGGGGCCTGGATAAGCCACTGCTAAAACACTGGGGTATGTACAAGTTCCACCCTTTTGGAACATTCTTTCCTGTCTGTAACTCCAGAACATCCTGCCTGTTATCTGCTAAACCTCATGACCCTAAACTTCACATTCCAAGGGTTTCTAATGAAAGACCTCACTCTCTTCCCTAATCCCCATACCCCAAGTCTGCAGAGCCAACCCTTCCTCGCCCTATCCCATACACAGGCACAGAAACATTCTGTATTCTGAGTTCCAGTTTCACTTTCACAGAACCTGAGATTCCAGCTCCTATGTCAGAGCTGACAGAGACTGTGGTCTGTGCCCTGGGGTTGACCGTGGGCCTCGTGGGCATCATGGTGGGCACTGTCCTCATCATCCGAGGTCTGCGCTCAGGTGGCCCCTCCAGACACCAGGGGCCATTGTGAGTCACACTCCAGAAGGAAGGTAAGAATTCATATCTGTTAGATCTGGGGACATAGTACAGACAAGGGAAAGTGGGAGGAGGTTGTGAACAAAAATGTGGTTGAAAGTTGCTAAATTGGGAAACAGCATGGAAATGGCACAGGAGCCCCCTGGAACCCACTGATCTCATGTCATTCCCGTTGCAGGTGCACTGTCCATCTATGAAAACAGAAAAAACGGACTTGCTAGATGACCTAGAACTATTTTCTGGCCAAGTGCGTCTTGTACCTTCTCTCCTCCTACCCTCCTCCTCATACTTCTCTGTGACTTAAAGTGCTGTATCATCTCAGAGCTCAAGGATTCTCCCCCTGACCTAATTCTTTCTTTTCAGTTGTTATCTGTTATGGGATCCCTGAGATATCCCACCAAGCTACCTAACCCACCAATGACCCTAAACTAATATATCCATGGAAGAAATAAATGCCTTTATGAGGTCTTTACTTTTTCCCATCTTTCATTTCAGGGCTGATTAGAACCACAGCCTCTTCTGCTTCAGGCCCTTTTAACCTCATTTCCCAGATTATGTTTCATGCCCAGTAACACAGGAGTGGAGAAGAAAATGGCACCCCACTCTAGTACTCTTGCCTGGAAAATCCCATGGGTGGAGGAGCCTGGTGGGCTCCAGTCCATGGGGTCTCTAAGAGTCATACACGGCTGAGCGACTTCACTTTCACTTTTCACTTTCATGCATTGGAGAAGGAAATGGCAACCCATTCCAGTGTTCTTGCCTGGAGAATCTCAGGGACGAGGGAGCCTGGTGGCTCATACAGAGTCGGACCACGATTGAAGCACTTAGCAGTAGCAGCAACACCAAAGCAGCTTGTAGAGACTAATAATATTTTGCTATCTTAGCTGGAGTTAATATTTCTGTCTTCCTTTTTTTTTCCATCCTTAGTCACTGCCACACATCCCCAAATTCAGACATCAATGAAGGCAATGTATACTCTCTGCCTTTGGTACAGATTTGTTAAAACAAAAATACAAAAACCAAGAAGTAAAGTGATACTTATTTTAATATCACTTTTAAATTTTTGACAGAGAAATAAGTTGGGAAAAAGGAATTTTGAATCTCTAAAGTACCAAGAGTCAAAATTAGTTTTCAAATCTTTTAATTCTTAAAGAATTAGTAGTGATAAAAAAAAAAAACTTTCTCTCCTCCTCTCACACTTGAAGAGATAAGAATTATCTAGGTAGGAAAAGAAACATGTTTGTTAAGAAAACATTAGAATAAGACAATAAAGCAGTTATCTGAGAAGGACCAAATACTTTGTCCTTATTTAGGGTTAGAAACAATGGGAAAGTGGATGGATGTAGAAACCACAGACATATTTAAGAACACAGCTGTAGTTTGCTTCATGTCTTCCATAAATCCTTGCTAGAAAACCTTGTAGACTTTTCCTGACATGGCATATATGGAACAATAGAGTGAATATGGCTCCAGGATGCTCCTAGGCAGATAAGCCTAAGTCAGGCTCACTGAATCTCTGTGCATCCCTGTGTGCCCTCGAGATAATCCACCAGTATCCTCAGCTCCTGCTCCTTACCCCTCTTGGCAAAAGGAAACATAAGCTTACAAGAGAGAAATCTCTGGAGGCACAGCAAAGCAAAGTCACTCAGTCGTGTCTGACTCTTTTCGACCCCGTGGACTGTAGCCTACCAGGCTCCTCCATCCATGGGATCCTCCAGGCAAGAATACTGGAGTGGGTTGCCACATAGATTAGATAATGTGGCAGCAGTTAAGGGTGCCATATCCTCCTCTAGACTCACTGTCTCCTAGTGGAAGTCCTTGTAGTGGGGATGGACCAACAGATGAGATTCTCTGGCTCTCCTCAGTGTGTCCAAGGCCTCACTCTTGAGAGTGTATGTGACTTGACTTGGAGTCATTTTGACCTTGAAAATTAGGTTCATTGCCTCACTCTTTCCACTCTGCAATTACTAAGTCCACACATTGCATTGCAGATTATTTTATGGAACATCTATGAAGTGTATGAAACTGTCCTTGCCCAGGCCATCTGTATCAGTGAGTTTAAAATGTGATTGGAACACAAATCCATTTTCTGAGAGAATGTGTCTTCATTCTTTCCCTGAAAATAGGTACATCATATCATTTTTCTAGATCCCATATATATATGTTAATATACTATATTTGTTTTTCTCTTTCTGACTTACCTTGTAAAGATTTTTTAATTAAATCAGAAAAATAGAAAAAGTGTGTCTGGGGAAAAAGACACAATATGAACATAGCAACTGATAGAGTAGACTTTGGTGCAAAGAAACCAAAATCCAAATATAGGACTCAGCACTTATAGCTAGGATTTTAAATTTTAACATTAGGCAAAGTATCTAGCATTTCTGAATCTTATTTTCCCATTCATAAAGTGGGGGTGGTAATACTTTCTTTGCAGAGTTATTGACAGAATTTGAATAATCTTGTTATATACTGAAAGTGTTAGAAAGTACTTTATATATAGTATAGAAATACATAAGAAAACATTGCTAGTTATATCTATATTTTATTTAAAAGAATGGATTATGTTATATGAAAATTGTTTTTCTGAACCCTTTAATGATTTAGGAGATTCAGACTTGGAGCTATAGC
>SJYC01121974.1:0-15796 GCA_006408675.1 Madoqua kirkii
GTTACAGTTTTGTACTCCAGGGGACCTTCCTGACCCAGACATCAAACTCGTATTTCTTGTGTCTCATGCACTAGCAGGCAGATTTCTGACCACTGTGCCATCTGGGAACCCTAAGTTTTTCTGTAGATGTGTACAAGTGATTATAAAGTTAAACAATTAAAGTATGTTTGTACAACTACAAAAAAGACAACTGTGGAATAAAATTGCACTGAATTACATTAAGATCAATGAGATTGAGAAATTTATTTTCATAAATTATTTTATTTATTTATTATTGCTAGGAAGCAATTAGTCCTGTGAGAATTTTTAAGATAGGAAACAGAAACTTTCACATTATAGGCTGTGTTCTCCACTTTTTCATGGCACAAAAGGACCCACTCCACACCCCTGTAATCAATCCTGGTCTGTCCGGTAAAGGGCAGTACTTCATGGGAACTGGAGGTTAGTGGAGTATGAAAGGTCAGGAGACAAGTCTTTTGAGAGACTTTTGAGATATGCTTGATCATCATGACACCTAGAGGTGAAATGGAAATGAAAGCAACATAGTGGTGAGAAAATTGTGTGAAAAAATTCTAGTGTGAGATTTTAGGGAAAGACGATATTTGAAAAGAACTTAAAGTCATGCTTTTTGGTGTTAGAAATGCAATTCAAATTTGACATTCCTCAAGAGACTAGAATAAAGATTTGAACTGTTTTTTAATTATATCCAAGGAAATTTACTCTTGCCTATTTAAAAGTATACTACACTGGGAACTACTTTCAAGGCAGAACAAGTTATCCTACCTTTATGTTGGATAAACTCAGAAAGTAGTATATACCTAATAAAAGTAAATTTTTTAATTCAATGGAGTGAGGGAAATGTGCTAAAAATTGCATTGTGTCAATAGGCTTGTTACTTGAAAGTAAAAAGAGACTATAGGTGAACAAACACATGGTTAGTATTAAGATGGATTTAAAGTTCATATTTGTAAAACAGGAAGGAACTCAAAATATATAAAAATGTGTATAAGTTAATATTTATTTTAAGTGGAATCTTCCCTGCCCATTCCAATACTCTATCCTTTAGGGTAGGGCCTTTTCCTCATTGACCTCTCATCTTCTCATGTGCTAAATCAGCACATAGTGTTTGCCTTTCATTGACATATTACCTCCTAAGTCTACATGGATCAAATCAATGTTTTAATTATTTTGAAAGCACCTTACAGAAAGACAATTCTGTTGAAAGTTATATTTGAATCTGGGCAGTCTGTCCTATGCTCTCGCACTGATATTACTTCAAAATATATATATCTATATTCTTCTCACTTGTGGGAAATTATTATACTGTAGATCAGCTTGAAATAGTTGTGATTCAAAAGTTACTGTAGAAAGTTGAGAGAAAGGCTTTAGTTAGCAGCCCAGAAAGGCTTTAGACTAGCAGCCCAGACAGTCAGAACAAGAGAAATGATAACTAAGTGGCCACTGAGGACTCTTTATTAATCACATGCATAGCTCTTGGAACAGAGCAAGGTGTCCTTGGCGGCAGAGAGTGGTTACTTGACCACAGAGTAACCAAATATAGGATGTTACTTTTAAAAAAATTACAGAAGTTGTGTTTTAGTTAAGCCATTAAATACCTTCCTCTCTAGCTAATAAGGCAGCATCACTTGTCTCTGGAAGACTAAGCCACTAAGTTTGGTCTAGAAAACAACTCATTTAGAAGACCAACTCATTTAGAAGACCAATAAATGTACAAAATATCAAAGTAATAAACTCTACCAGCCATTTTTAGACTCCAAGGGAAAGAACAGGAGTTGAACAGAAAATAGTAAATAGTTTCTGAGAGAAAAAAAGTCATCATAAACATGACCACAATTTGCATGAAAAATCAGGAATTACTATGTGAAGCACATATCAATCATTAAGTTTTCTAGTTATGCTTTTTAAAAAAGTATTTAAACCATAATAGAAAAGAATATGTGTGTGTATATATGTATAACTGAATCACTTTGCAGTACAGTAGGAATAACACAACATTGTAAATCAACTACAATTCAATAAAATAATTCTTTTCAAAGTGATTAAGATGCAGTATGTAAAACTTAAATGAGCAAGAGATGTATTTTTTTTCAGCCAGTACCATAAATTAACTCAAACTCAGCAGTTTAAAAGAACACCCATATATTAACCAGTGTTCTTGGTCAGAAGTGTTTGCCAGACTCTCTGCTTAAGGTCTCACCAGACTGAAGTCACAAACTGAAGTTGCAGGTCTCATCTAAATTGTAGAGTCCTCTCCCAAACTTGTTGGATGTTGGCAGAATTCATTTCTACCCATTCACTCATTCCCTCTGTTCTGAAATTCCAAACTTTCTTCTGTTATCATTCTCTTTCTGTTTGGAGAACTTCCCTCCAGAAGGAAAGATTTACTACCAACATTTTCTTAGTTTTCTTTTATCTAGAAATGTCTTTCAGTTCAGTTCAGTCACTCAGTCGTGTCCGACTCTTTGCGACCCCATGAATCACAGCACGCCAGGCCTCCCTGTCCATCACCATCTCCCGGAGTTCACTCAGATTCACATCCATCAAGTCAGTGATGCCATCCAGCCATCTCATCCTCTGTCATCCCCATCTCCTCCTGCCCCCAATCCCTCCCAGCATTAGAGTCTTTTCCAATGAGTCAGCTCTTCGCATGAGGTGGCCAAAGTACTGGAGTTTCAGCTTTAGCGTCATTCCTTTCAAAGAAATCCCAGGGTTGATCTCCTTCAGAATGGACTGGTTGGATCTCCTTGCAGTCCAAGGGACTCTCAAGAGTCTTCTCCAACACCACAGTTCAAAAGCATCAATTCTTTGGCGCTCAGCCTTCTTCACAGGCCAACTCTCACATCCATACATGACCACAGGAAAAACCATAGCCTTGACTAGACGGACCTTAGTCGGCAAAGTAATGTCTCTGCTTTTGAATATTCTATCTAGGTTGGTCATACCCCTTAATTCCTGAAAGATAGTCTTGGCAGATACAGGATAACTGATTGACAGTTCTTTAACTCTCAGCACTTGAAAAATGTTGTGTCACATCTGTCTGGCCATTGTGCCTTCAGGTGACAAATCCAAGGTCATCTGTCATGTAATTTGGTGTTTCCTTATCATAATGTATCATTTATCTTTGACAGATTTTAAGACTTTTTTTGCATTTAATTTCAGGAGTTTAATAATCCATATCTCTTGGTATGAATTTCTTTAGGTATAACCTATTTGAGTTTTGCTTAGATTCTTGAATCTGTAGGATTCTTATGTCTTTATCCAAATTTGGGGGGTTTTCCACCATTATTTCTTTAAATACTTTTCAACACTACACCTTTTCCTTCTCTTGGACTCTGATGATTAACATGTTAGGTATTCTACTATTACTCCATAAGTCTCAGAGTCTCTGTTCATATTTTTTTTAGTCTGTTTTCTCTTTATGGCTCAAATCGAGTAAATTCTATTAATCTGTCCTCAAGTTCACTGATTCTGTTCTCTGTTGTCTCCAGTCTGCTACTGAATCTTTTTGACAATTATTTTATTTATTTTTTAGTTCTGTAATTTTTACTTTGTTCTTTTTATAAATTTTATTTCTTTACTTAAATTTTCTACTAGTTTCATTTGTTTTTGAGATAATTTGTAATTGCTGATCAAAGCATTTTGTGATGAACGTTTTAAATTTCTTCGCAGACACTTCCAACATCTGACCTGTGTCTTGGTATCAGTTGACTGTTGTTTCTCATTGAAAGTTCTCTTCCTGATTCTTGGTATGACAAGAGTGATATTTTATTACATCATGGACATTTTGGCTATTATGGTAGGAAACTTTGGATCCTGTTCAAATATTTTATTTTAGCTGGTGGTCACCCAATTATAAAGAAATAAACCCTAAATACTCATTGGAAGGACTGATGCTGAAGCTGAAGCTCCAATACTTTGTCCACCTGATGCGAAGAGTCAACTCATTGGAAAAGACCCTCATGCTGGGAAAGACTGAAAGCAAAAGGAGAAAGGGAGGGTCAGAGGATGAGATGGCTAGATAACATCACTGACTCAGTGGATGTGAATTTGAGCGAACTCCAGGAGATAGCGGAGGACAGAGGAGCCTGCAGTGCTGCAGTTCACGGGGGTCACAAAAATCAGACACGGCTTAGTGACTGAACAACAACAGCAACTTGATCTTCATGGCATAGTAAGCTTCTTTTATTCAAAGCTTCACTGTCTCAAAGCAGTCTACTACTTCAAGTTCTCCTCATAACGAGTAATGTTAATTAGCTGGTGTTGCTTTGTGGAAGAAATAAACACAAGATAGAGTCTCAGGCAAATAATGTCCACAGGTCTGGATCACTCTAAGAGGTTGAGGAATCTGTCTCCAATAGGTATGGATGTGTCAATTTGGACTATATTAAGAGATTCCTTGCATGTCACAACACCTAGAATTTGACTGTAATTCAGGTGAACTCTTATTTTTTAATCAGGAGACTGATGGCAGCTGCAGTGCATTGGGAGTGGATGACTGGGGTGAGTGGGTTCAGTAGACATGAGCTTGGGCAAACTTCGGGAGACGGTGAAGGACAGAAAGCCTGGTGTGCCGCAGTCTGTGGGATTGCAAAGAATCGGACACAACTTGGAGACTGAACAACAACACTCTTCTTGATCTTGGCACTTGTTCCTGGCCTAATTTTCAAGGTGTGGTTCTGAAGGCAGTTTTGTTTTAGGAGCCCCTTCAGTGCTAGGGCTTCCATTTAGACTAAGCCTGTGTCATCCACAGTGGCAGAAAGCACTTCCAGGACCGACCAACCAGTGCTGCTAGGTGGAGGATGGGCAAAGGTATTTCTTGGCTGCCACTAACAGAATTCCCCTGGGTCAGCTCAATATTTAGAGAATTCCATATGCACCATGGAAGCAAAGAGAAAGACAGTTAACCTACATATGGACGCATTGAGCTTCCTTGGTAGCTCAGCTGGTAAAGAATCCACCTGCATTGCAGGAGACTCTGGTTTGATTCCTGGGTGGGGAAGATCCCCTGAGGAAGGCATAGGCTACCCACTCCAGCATTCCTGGGCTTCCCTAGTGGCTCAGCTGGTAAAGAAGCTGCCTGCAATGTGGGAGACCTGGGTTTGATCCCTGGGTTGGGAAGATTCCCTGGAGGAGAGCATGACAATCAACTCCAGTATTCTTGTCTGGAGAATTCTCATGGACAGAGGAGTCTGGTGGGCTACAGTCCACAGGGTCACAAAGAGTCAGACATGACTGAGAGATTATGCACAGCACAGCATGGAGGCAGGGGAAAGGGGAGGTGGCAGGGCCTCCCAGGGAGGGGACCAACTCAAGGGAGAGTTCTGGGGAGTTGAATCCAGAAAATCCTGTTGGAGCAGGTTTACACACATGTGAAAAGACTCTGATTTAGTATCCTCCCTCCTTTCATAGGAAGACTTCTCTGGTCCCCTCTGAGTAGAGGCTGCATCAGAACCAGGGGATTTCCCAGTCCCTTTCAGGCCTCTTAGTACAAAGTCTTCATCTAGCAACTGAGATGTCATCAAAGGGGATTTTTCTGATTGGTCACAACCTGACCTGGCAGAGTATGTTTTGGGTGTCTTCGAAGTTCCTTCTCAGCTCAGCCCTTATCATTGCTCTGCAACTCAGAACAGCCACTGCTGAGTCCACTGTGAGAAGAGGATGGTCCTGAACAGAGCTCTGATTCTGGGGGCCCTCGCCCTGACCACCATAATGACCCCCAGTGGAGGTGAAGACATCGTGGGTGAGTGCAGTTGAGGGATATAGAGATTAGAATTGGGGAACAGGGAATCAGAGGGAAAATCAAGAAAGATTGGCCTAGAAATAGTAGAGACCCTCACACCTTTCTCCATATTCAGTCAGTTAGCTCAGTCGTTCAGTTGTGTCTGACTCTTTGCAACCCTGTAGACTGCAGCACACCAGGCTTCCCTATCCATCACCAACTCCCGGACCCTGCTCAAACTCATGTCCATCGAGTTGGTGATGCCATCCAACCATCTCATCCTCTGTCAACCCCTTCTTCTCCTGCCTTTAATCTTGCCCAGCATTAGGGTCTTTCCCAATGAGTCAGTTATTCGCATCAGGTAGCCAAAGTATTGGAGCTTCAGCTTCAGCATCAGTCCTTCCAAAGAGTGTTCAGGACTGATTTCCTTTGGGATTGACTGGTTTGATCTCCTTGTCGTCCAAGGGACTCTCAAGAATCTTCTCAATATTAGGCAAATCTAAAAATTACAGTTGTTCCTCCTTCAGGAAACCAGAGTCCAGACACACTCTCTTTATTACCAATGCTGTTGCAGAGTTCACCAAGGCCATCACTCAGTTTCTGATACTGGAGCCAGTGAATGTGTTCTGAAGGGCTCTAAGGCAATCAGTTTATTTTTGATTGTCTCAAAGATTAGCGATGTTTCCACAAGTAGACGTTACCAAAAATTCTATAAACTATCGCTCCCAAATTTATCTGAACAACTTTGGAAGCTTTTTATATATTTCTTCTAAAGTTTATCTTGGAGTAAATAGTTCCATGAATTATGAATACTGTGTGGATGTGAAGAAGGTTGACCTTTTCTTAGTCTCAGATCTAAGACTGGCATTTCCATGCTGGCATCTGGCACAGGGGGTAGATGAGCAAGCCCAGTCGATTACTTTTATACAAAGCACTTTGCCACACGGTTATCACTTGATCTTAGTTACTTCATATGTCACCTCACAAATAAAGTTGTGTAGGAATGCTTTCTAAGTAATTAAGATACACAAATGTCAAAGATTACTCTATTTTTTAGTATTACCATTACAAGTATAGCTTTGATTTTTTTCTTTAACAAAGTAAAAATCTTCCTTATTTTTATTTTAAAATTTAGAACTTTATGATTAAAAAAACTTGCTGAATTAAATTGTATTGTTTTCAAATTGTCAGTCCAAATTATCTGTTCTTCACCCCATCTATACAAGTCCTTCAAGGAGAATGGGCAAGCACAGGTTATTTATTTGGTCCCTTAGGCCCCTCTGCCTTTGCTGTCCCCTTCTTTCTACCCTCTGTTCATACATTTCTTCATCTTCCTTTCCTTCCAAGATCCATCCCTTGTCTACATCTCTGTTGTTTATGGACAAGAACAGTGAGTTTGTAAAACCAAAGTAGAATGGCCAGATAGTTCAAAGGGGAAGAGAAAAGGTTACTCTAATCTTCAGCAACTTTATTAGCCGTGGCTGCTCCCATTCTACTTTTGTGTGATAGCAAGTTTCACCTGCTTCTCCAGAGCACTTCCACATTTTCTTTCTTCAGCATCACACCAGAGTGTCCTGGTCAAGCTCAACTTACCCATTAGGCACAGTGGGCACAGTGCCAAGGACCTGAATGCTTGCTTATAAGGCTCCATGAAAATACTTTATTATTTTAATTAGAAAAAGTGAAAATTTATGGTAGAAGAAAATGTTTTAATTTTAATTTAGCCTGTATTATTTTTGTCTTTATGCCAGTATGGTCATAAAATATGACCTTTAGTATTTTTATGGAGGTGGGCCCACCTGAGCAACAGTGCTTAAGGCTCACAAGTCATAATGCTGCCCTGGTCACTGCTGATTCTGACCGTCATATAGCTCTGCTACCTCTGTGTCTTTAAGTCTTCCCCAAAGTTTCTTTGATCCTCAAGAATAGTAACTGACATTTTGTACTCAATTTTGAGCACATAGCAAGCTAAGTTTTGGGGGATTCAAAAATGAAAAGACATGCTATCTGCCTCATTTGCAGTGCTAAGATTAGTCATGCTAAGAAAATGGTGTAGAAAGGCAGGAGTATTGTTGAGCAGGGCAATGGACCCAGCTGAGGCTGAAGCTATAAAAGTGATTGATTCCAGGTGGCACAGCAGTGTGATGTGGTTCACTGTGGGCAACCCAGGACAAGTACCAGATGAAAAGGAATAATTGCATATATTCATGCTTGAAAAGGAGTCAAGAATATTCATTACAAGGATAAAGAAGTTTTATTAGAAGGCCTTTAATTATAACTGGTCCAGAAAAGGGGTAAGGATGAGCAATAGACTAACTTGAAAGCAGGACATTGGAATGGGGAGATTGGAGATTATAATGCAACTTAAAAAAAAATGTGTAATGAGAGAACTTGGTTAAAATAGTTAACTAAGCAGAAACTTCAGGAATGAACTAGAGGTGTCCAAAAAAATCTTAAAAGATCATTTCATTCCAGGGGCAAAAAATAGACCCCTGAAAAGACCAAGGAACATGAAAGGGAAATCTCATTTGGTTTGATTGACAGATGAGGTCAGATGAGGGCGTAGGATATACCCATCACAGAACTGATCAGTACACAGCACTTGGTCCTTTTCTCACCTGACTCCCATTACTCAACAGACTCCTTGTTGACAGAGACCATGCCTGATTGATGTTTTATTCTTTGTCTCTCCCAATGTCTGAAACCCTGTTGATATTCATGAAATGAGGAAGCTGGGAAAGAGAAAATATTAAAAGACTGATATGTGTCTGGACAAAATTGTCCAGATTTTGGCAGAGTCAAACTGAGTTGGTTGCCATTCTGCTTTAGCATCCTCAGAAAAGTACATTGTCCATTTGAAGAAAAGGGCTATAATTCACTCTGAGTCCTCAACAAGTGTGTGTTGAATAAGAAAAAGAAGTTTCATTACCTCCTTAAAGAAAAAAAAAAAGGTCTTCCCTAATGGCTCAGATGGTAAAGAATTCACCTGCAATGCCGGAGACCTGGGTTTGATCCCTGGGTTGGGGAGATCCCCGGGAGAAGAAAATGGCTACCCACTACAGTATTCTTGCCTGGAGAATTCCACTGACAGAGGAACCCGGCAGGCTAAAGTCAATGGGGTCGCAAAAAGTCAGACACGACTGAGTGATTTTCACTTTAAAGAAAAAATATAGGGGAAGGAAATGTTAGAAATCCAAAATAAAACTTCCATTTTTTTTAATATCAGAAGGAATCAGGCATTCTTCTTTAAGAATCACTACAGTTAACAAGATGGACACCTTAGAAGCATTGTTTATTCTTTATATGCTTTGTTATATTGCCACTGTCCTTGTCATATTGTTTCTTATATCTTATAAAAAAGGATATTCTTTTAAACTAGTAAAATCATGTGGGCTTTCCCTTGGTTAAAAAAAGAAGAAAGAAGGAATCCCTGTGCAGAAAATGTTCTGCTCTGAGTCAGCCCTGAGGGGAGAAGAATCACAATGAATGCATTATTATCTGATGAAAAATTAAGTGAGAGAAAAAACTTTTGAAGAAGAGGGAAGAAAGCTAATACCAGGATAATTCATTCATTCCCTTCTTTCTTCTTTCTTTCCATTATATTCTTTATTACAGACCTACAATGTGCCAGGCACTGAACTGGGCAGGCAGGAAATAGCAGTAAACAAAGCTTGTGAAATCCTGCCCTCTGAGCATATGAAAGTGAAAGTAGCTCAGCCATGTCCGACTCTGCGACCCCATGGACTGGGGTCCATGGAATTCTCCAGGCCAGCATACTGGAGTGGGTAGCCTGTCCCTTCTCCAGGGGATCTTCCCAACCCAGGGATTGAACCCAGGTCTCCTGCACTGCAGGCAGATTCTTTACCCACCAAGCCACAGAGGAAGCCCAAGAATCACACGTGTCACAGTGCAAAAACAGCCCGGATTCTAACAGGACTGCTACCAACACTGAGGGGAAAGGAAGTCGACACTGGGAATTTTGCTTAGAGCCTTTGGGCTAAAGATGAACCCCACAGTCTTTGAAAGTTAGTCTCTTCTGTTACTTTGTTTAATATGGTCTTTTCTTTCCCTCTGTTTTCCACCTTCCTGCTCCTCACCCTCGCTTATCAGCTGACCACGTTGGCTCCTATGGCACAACTATCTACCAATCTCATGGTCCCTCTGGCCAGTACACCCAGGAATTTGATGAAGACGAGCTGTTTTATGTGGACCTGGAGAAGAAACAGACTGTCTGGCGGCTGCCTATGTTTAGCCAGTTTGCAGGTTTTGACCCTCAAGGTGCACTGAGTAACATAGCTGCAGCGAAACACAACTTGGATATCGCGACTAAATGGTACAACTTTACCCCTGTTATCAACGGTAAGTGTCCACCATTCTACTTCTCTTTACTGAATCTACTCTTTCATATCAGGCTTCACTCCCTTCTTCTCTAAGGAGAGATATCCTTCACCACTCTATGAAACTTTACCAAGAGTTCCCAGGTTTCATAGTAATTATTGACCACTCATCCTCTCTCATCTCAAAGATCATGTATTTCCATGTAACATAAGGACCCTTACTCCCATAACATATTCCTTGAATCCCTCAAGGAGGAGTCCCACAGACCTCCTCCTTAACAAGCATGCCCACAGACAGTACAGGGATAAAGCGTGGGCAGAGCATAGCATCTCCCAGCAGAAGGCAAACAAGAGCTCTTCCTCTGTCAAACTGGGAAATGCTGGTGGGCGGGCTCCCCCAGGAGGCAGTGCAGAATCAGGGCCGAGCTACTCCCATTTCACATCTGTGCTGTTTCCTCGCCACAGAGGTTCCTGAGGTGACTGTGTTTTCCAAGTCTCCCGTGATGCTGGGTCAGCCCAACACCCTCATCTGTCACGTGGACAACATTTTCCCCCCTGTGATCAACATCACATGGCTGAAGAACGGGCATGCAGTCACGGAGGGTGTTTCTGAGACCAGCTTCCTCCCTAAGGATGATAATTCCTTCTTCATGTTTGGTTATCTCACCTTCCTCCCTTCTGATGATGATGTTTATGACTGCAAAGTGGAGCACTGGGGCCTGGAGGAGCCGCTGCTCAAACACTGGGGTATGTCCGAGCTCCACCCCTTTCGGTACTCTCTTTCTCTACCAAGTGCAAAACACTGAGTTTTGGTCCCTCAATCTCACAGTCCAAAGCTTCTTTTCCACACTTCAAGGTTTCTAAAATTATAGAAACCTTCATTCTCTTCCCTAAGCCTGGTGCCCTGAGTTTTTGTAGCATGAACACCACACCTCCTGCCCACCCTCATACACAGGCACATGAACCAACACTGTATTCTGACTTTTATAACTTCACTTTTGTAGAGCCTGAGATTCCAGCCCCTATGTCAGAGCTGACAGAGACTGTGGTCTGTGCCCTGGGGTTGACCGTGGGCCTCGTGGGCATCGTGGTGGGCACCATCTTCATCATCCAAGGCCTGCGCTCAGGTGGGGGCTCCAGACACCAGGGTCCCTTGTGAGTTGCACCCTAGAAAGAAAGGTAAGGATCAATATTTGTCAGTGCCACAGACACACTTCAGGAGAAAGCGAAATGAGAAGAAGTTGTAGACACAAACATGGTTGAAACGTTGTGGGAGCATTGGGAACCAGCATGAATATGGCACAGAAGCTCCCTAGGACTCATCAGTCTTGTGTCTTTCCTGTTGCAGGTGCTCTGCCCATCTATGAGAGCAGAAGAGTGGACGTGCTAGATGGCCTAGAACTAGTTTCTGGCCAAGTTCATCATATACTCTCTCCCCCTACACTCTACCCCTCCTCTCTTCTCTGGGACTTAAGATGCTGTATCATCTCAGAGCTCACAGATACCTCAGAGTTTTCCCCCGACTTTCTGATATTTTTTCTGTTCTCAATAGTTGCCTACCATGAGATCACTGGGGTATTCCACCCAGCGACCTATTCCCTAGTGACCCTGACCCTATATAACCATGGAAGCAATAAACTCCCCTTTAGTAGAAATTTTTCCTGTCTTTCATCTCAGGACTGACCAAGATCATGTTCTCTTATGCTTTATGCCCCTTCATTTCATTTCTCAGATCATGCTTCAGGCCAAAAAACATAAGAGCAACTTGTATAATCTCATAATATTTCAGTATGTTCATTATGGTTAATACTTCTCTCTTCCTACTGTTTCCAATCTTGGCACTGCCATCCACCCCTTAATGCAGGCATCAGTGAAAATAATATATACCTTTTTCCCTTGGTATAGATTTTTTATAGCAGAAATTAAAAAAAAAGAGAGAGAAATCTATACTCGTCTGTTTGGTTTGGTTTTTTGGGTTTGTTTTGTTTGGTTTTGTTTTGTTTTGGCTGCACTGTCCAGCTTGTGAGATCTTAGTTCCCCAAACTGGGATGGAATTCAGAACCACAGCAAAGAAAACTGGGTCATAAACACTGGCATGCCAAGGAATTCCCAATTCTGTACCCATTTTAATACAGCTTTATAAAGCTATGACAGAAAAAATAGAGAAAAGAATTTTGAACTCAAAAGTACCAAAAGTCAAATTTTGGGTATCAAAAGTCAAAATTTGTTTCCAATACTTTAAATTTGTGAGGACTACATTATAACAGCAAAAGCATTGTCTCCTCTCCTCACCCTTATGGGATAAGAATTCTCTAGATATAGAAAGAACTAAAAGTCAATTAGGAGAGGATTAGAGTAAGATAATAATGTGGATATCTGAGGACCTTGTCCTTACTTAAGGTTAGTAACCATAATGGGAGAGGGGGTGGAGCAGAAATCGCAGACATACTTAGGGTCCCTAGAACCCAGGTATAGTTTGTCTCACCTGCTGGGTGAATTCCTGCTATATAAACACACAGACTTTCCTGGCATGGCCTGCGAGGAACAGGAGAGTGAATATGACTGCAGAATGTCTCCAGGCAGATAAGCCTAAGCCAGGCACACTGGATTCCTATGCATCCCTGTTTGCACTGGAAATAGCAAAACACCCAATATCCCCAGCCCTCTGCCCATGACCCTCCTGGCTAAGGAAAGCATAAATCTATGAGAGAGAAATCCCAGGAGGGACAACATCATTGAGGTAATGTAGCAGCATCTATGAGTGCAATGTTCTCCTCTAGATTCACTGTCTCCAGTGGAAATCTGTGTGGAGGAAGTGAATCAACAGATGGATCCTCTGGCTTTCCTGAGTGTATCCAAACGTCACTCTCGAGAGTGTATGTGACTTGACTTGGAGTCATTGTGCCTTTGAGAATGTTTTAGGCACATTGCCCTCAGACTTTCCACTCTGCAATTATTGAGTCCATGCATTGCATCTTGGATGGTATTATGGAACAGCTATGAAATGTATGAGACTGTCCCCGCCCATGCCTGCATCAGGGAGCTCAAAATGTAATTGGGAAAAAAAGACACAATATTAACACAATATTAACAGCTTAGTTTGGTGCAAAGAAACCTAAATCCAGGTTCAGGACTCAGCACTTTATGCCTAGTATGTATATTTTATAACCCTGGCTAAAGTATCTAACATTTCCAAGCTGTAGTTTTTTCATCCATTATATGGGGTGTTGATACGTTTCTTGTAGGCCTAATGACAGAATTCGAATAGTCTTGTTACATAGGAAGTGTCTTACACATAGTATATAAATACATAAGAAAAACATTGCTAGTTATATTCACAATCAGTTTATTAAAAAGAATAGACCAAATCATATGGAAAGCACTTTTTCTGGGCTTTTATAATGTTTTAAGAGATTTGTTTTAATGATTTAAGAGACTCCATACATGGAGTATGGATTAATTTTTTCGTATATTAGTTGGACAATTATTTTTTTCCAGAATGAGAGAAGCTGAGATTGAATTAGACTGAGAGGATAAGTAGGGTCCAGTTGTCAATGACCTACCATTGGTGAAGGGGTTGCTAAGAGAACTCTCCAGGAAAATTGTAACATTTGATTTTGGATTTGTTACTCTCTAACAAAAAATACGTTCCACTCTCCCATGACCTATAATTTTTAGTCACGCTATGTTACATGTAAATAGGTATTTATGCATGTTTACTTGGAGAAGGAGTAGGGAAGATTCAAGGAGAAAAAGCTAGCTGTGGGGTAGAAATAAAAAAATAATTTAAAATGCAGAGTAGGAATTAGTAAATGCAGGAAATCTGAACCATGGGTAATCAAGAAAATGTAGGTAACCGAGCACAGAGGATTTTTAGGGAACTGAAACTACTCTGATAACTGTAGTAGGAGATACATATCACACATTTGTCCCGTCCTATAGAATACATATCAAGAGTGAGCCCTAAAGTAAACGATGAACTTTGGATGATAATGATGTGTCAGTGTAAATTCATCAGTGTAAAAAAAAAAATGTAGGGAATGTTGATAGTAGCACAGGATATGCTTAATGGAGCAACGATATGTGAGAAATCTCTTCACCTTCTGCTTAACTTTGCTGTGAACCTAAAACTTCTCTAAAATAGAGTGTATATATTTTTAGATTATTTACTTTTATTTTTAGCTTATAAATTTTAAAATTGGGGTATAATTGCTTTGCAATGTTGTGTTAGTGTCTACTGTACAATAAAGTGAATCAGCTATCAGTTCAGTTCAGTCGCTCAGGCGTGTCCGACTCTTTGAGACCCCGTGAATCGCAGCACGCCAGGCCTCCCTGTCCATCACCAACTCCTGGAGTTCACTCAGACTCACGTCCATCGAGTCAGTGACGCCATCCAGCCATCTCATCCTTGGTCATCCCCTTCTCCTCCTGCCCCCAATCCCTCCCAGCATCAGGGTCTTTTCCAATGAGTCAACTCTTCTCATGAGGTGGCCAAAGTACTGGAGTTTCAGCTTTAGCATCATTCCTTCCAAAGAAATCCCAGGGCTGATCTCCTTCAGAATGGACTGGTTGGATCTCCTTGCTATCCAAGGGACTTTCACGTCTTCTCCAACACCACAGTTCAAAAGCATCAATTCTTCGGCGCTCAGCCTTCTTCCCTCCCTCTTGAACTTCCTGCCCACCCCACCCACATCCCACTCATCTAGGTTATCACAGAGCACCAAGCTCAGCTCCTTGAGCTGTACAGCATGTTCCCATTAGCCAGTTATTTCACACATGGTAGTGAACATGTGTCAATGTTACTCTTCGAAGTCATCCCCCCTCCCCTCCCCTCCCCTCAGACTCCATATCCATTCGTCTGTTTCTCTACATCTGTGTCTCTGTTTCTGCTTTGTAAATAAGATTGGCTAAATTAACTTTTTCAGATGCCATGTATATGCATCAATATACTACATATATTTTTTAGTGAAAGAAAACATCAGCAATTATTATCTTAAACATATAAAGTTAAAATTTCAGTATAAAAAATATAGATCACCTGCCTATGAACAAATGTACTAAGAAGAATTTTGGCAATAGGATTTTGAGTAAGAAAATTTAAGTATCAATGATTCATAAGGTTAGAACTTAGCATAGCATAATAATACACTCCAGGTCTACCTGTGCTGTTGCAAGAGGAAAACTTCATTCTTTTTTATGCTGAGTAATATTCCATTTTATATACATATGTGTGTGTGTATGCGCATACATATCACATCTTCTTTAACCATTAATCTGTTGAGCACTTAGTTTGCTTCCATATCTTGGCTATCATAAGCAATGCTATTATGAACACTGAGGAATACATACCTTTTTGGATTCGTTTTTTTCTTTACTTCAGATATATACCCTGGAGTGAATCTGCTGGATACTTTAAATGAAGTATAACCCTATAAAAATTTCAAATCACCCTTCTGTGCACCTGAAACTAATATAACATTGTAAACACAATCAAAAAATAAATAAATTTTTAAAAATAAAAACAAATAAAATTGTGTGTTATGTAACAAAAAGTTTATGGGACTAGAAATAATTGATATATAAAACAAAATTCAGTTCAGTTCATTTCTGTCAGTCATCTCCGACTCTGCGACCCCATGAACTGCAGCACGCCAGGCCTCCCTGTCCATCACCAACTCCCAGAGTTTACTCATGTCCATCGAGTCAGTGATGCCATCCA
>SJYC01121975.1:0-14408 GCA_006408675.1 Madoqua kirkii
CAATTTGATCTCTGGTTCCTCTGCCTTTTCTAAAACCAGCTTGAACATCAGGAAGTTCACGATTCATGTATTGCTGAAGCCTGCTTGGAGAATTTTGAGCATTACTTTACTAGCATGTGAGATGAGTGCAATTGTGCGGTTACCCTCTCCCTATTGTGGGCAAGAATCCCATAGAAGAAATGGAGTACCTTTCATAATCAACAAGAGTCCAAAATACAGTACTCAGGTGCAACCTCAAAAACAACAGAATGATCTTGTTTTGTTTCTAAGGTAAACCATTCAACGTCACAATTATACAAGTCTATGCCCCAACCACAGATGCAGAAGAAGCTGAAGTTGATCAGTTCTACGAAAATAAGATCTCCTAGAACTGTTGCAGGAAGGGGGACCCCTTCCAGGGCCGGAAACTGGGCTCTTGTCTAACACTCAGAAATGAATTGTCTGAGGAGACACATGTGCTGACAAAGCAAGAGATTTTATTGGGAAAGGGCACCCAGGTGGAGAGTAATAGGGTAAAGGAACCCAGGAGAACAGCTCTGTCGCATGGCTTGCAGTCTCAGGTTTCATGGTGATGGAGTTCATTTCTGGGTTGTCCCTAGCCAATCATTTTGACTCAGAGTCCTTCCTGGCGGTGCAGGCCTTGTTCAGTCAAGATGGATGCCAGAGAGAAGAATTCTGGGAGGTGGTCGAACAGGTGGTATCTCCATTTGACCTTTCCCAAACTTTTCTGGTTGGTGGAGGCTTATTAGTTCCCTGTTCCTTACCAGGACCTCCTGTCACAAAACAACTCATACAAAAGGTTACTATGGTTTGCCTGGCCAGGGAGGGCGGTTTCAATCAATGTGCTTCCCCTAACAGAACTAATGAAGGAGGAAACAGACAGAACAGGCTCCATCTTGAAAGCAGGACTCCGGTCTTGGGCCCAGCTGTGGACTTTGAACTATATGCCCAGTATTTATGGAAACGACATACCAACTGGAAAACCAGACCCCCCCTCCCCCAGATGGAAGAGCCCCAGGGCTCGTATCTAGACTCTCCATTGCCTAAAATAATACACTAATTATCTGTGTAACCAAATAGAATCATAAATTCTATTATGCTTATTGGGGTATGACCACAGGCCTGTTGTCCACTGTTAACTACCTAGGCTTAAGGCACACGAATCATGGATTTACGGCATATGAATCACAGGTTACCTTTGATTGTATCTTTCTTTTCCTTTGTTCAGACTAGTTTCAGAGAATTTGGGGAAGTGGGTTTGAACATGTACCCTGAGGGTATATAAGGTTTTCACAGTAACTGGTCGGGGTCCTTGGCTAAGAGGAGACTCTGCCTTGGGCCCACCAGTGTAATAAACTGCACTTCACTATATGCACCGTCCTTCTGAATGAGTTTGTTTCCCAAAATACTTGGCTACAACACTAACACCAAAAAAAATATGTCCTATTCACCACAGGGGATTGGAATGCAAAAGTAGGAAGTCAAGAGATACCTGGAGTAACAGGCAAGTTTGGCCTCAGAGTACAAAATGAAGCAGGGCAAAGACTAACTGAATTCTGCCAACAGAATGCACTGTTCATAGCAAACACCCTTTTCCAACAATACAAGAGAAGATTCTACACATGGACATCACCAAATGGTCAATACCAAAATCAGATTGATTATATTCTTTGCAGCTGAAGATGGAGAAACTGTATACAGTCAGCAGAAACAAGACCTGGAATCGATTGTACCTCAGATCATCAGCTCAGTTCCTCATAGCAAAATTCAGGCTTAAACTAAAGAAAGTGGGGGAAACTACTAGGCCAGTCAGGTACAATTTAAATCAAATTCCCTATAAATATACAGTGGAGGTGATAAATAGATTCAAGGGGTTAGATCTAGTAAACAGAATGCCTGAAGAACTATGCACAATGGTTCATAATATTGTACAGGAGACACTGAACAAACCATTCCAAGGAAAAAGAAATGCAAGAAGGGAAAGTGCTTGTCTGAGGAGGCTTTATAAATAGCTCCTATAAATAAATAGAGGAAAGAAGAGAAGCAAAAAGCAAGGGAGAAAGGGAAAGGTCAACCCAACTAAATGCAGAATTCCAGAGAATAGCAAGGAGAGACAAGAAAGTGTTCTTCAACAATGCAAAAAAATAGAGGAAGACAAGAGATCTCTCCAAGAAAACTAGAAATATCAAAGGAACATTTCATCCAAAGATGGGCACAATGAAGGAGAGAAACAGTAAAGACTTAATAGAAGCTGAATAGATTGCAAGAATACAAAGAAGAACTGAACAAAAAAGACCTTAACGATCTGAATAACCACAATGGTGTGGTCACTCACCTAGAGCCAGACATTCTGGAGTGTGAAGTCAACTGGGCCTTAGGAAGCACTGTTGCCAATAAAGCTAGTGGAGGTGATGGAATTCCAGCAGAGCTATTTAAAATCCTAAATGATGATGTTATTAAATGCTGCATTCAATATGTAAACAAATTTGGAAAACCCAGCAGTGGCCACAGGGCTGGAGAATGTAAATCCTCATCCCAATTCCCAAGAAGGGCAGTACTAAAGAGTGTTCAAGGCACCAGACAATTGCATTCATTTCCAAAACTAGTAAGGTTATACTCAAAATCCAGCAAGCTAGGCTTCAGCAGTATGTGAACTGAGAACTTTGAGATGTTCAACCTGGGTTTAGAAAAGGCAGAGGAACCAGAAATCAAATTGCCAACATTCACTAGATCTTAGAGAAAACAAGGAAATTTCAGAAGAGCATCTACCTCTATTTCATTGACTATGCTAAACTCTTTGACTGTGTGGAACATAACAAACTGTGGAAAACTATTAAAGAGATGGGAATACCAAACCATCTTACCTGTCTCCTGAGAAACCTGTATGCAGGTCAAGAAGCAACATTTAGAACCTTATATGGAAAAACTGATAGGTTCAGGATTGAGAAAAGTGTATGAAAAGGTTATTTATGGTTACTTTGTTTATTTAATTTATATGCAGAGCACATCATGCAAAAAGTTGGCTTGGGTAAGTTACAGACTAAAATCAAGATTATCCCAAGAAATATCAACAACCTCTGATATGCAGGTGACAACACTCTAATAGTAGAAAGTGAAGAGGAACTAAAGAGTCTCTTGATGAGGATGAAGCAGAGTGAAAAAGCTGGCTTAAAACTCAATATTTAAAAAACTAAGATCATGGCATCCGGTCTGATTACTTCAAGGCAAGTAAAAGGGGAAAAGGTGGAAGCAGTGACAGATTTCCTCTTCTTGGGCTCTAAAATCACTGTGGATGGTGACTGCAGCCATGGAATTAGAAGATGACTGTTTCTTGAAAGGAAAACTATGACAAATCGAAACAGTGTGTTAAAAAGCAAAGAGACCATTTTGCCAACAAAGGTCCATATAGTCAAGGCTATGGTCTTTCCAGTGTCACCTACGAATGTGAGAGAAGTCAGAGCACCAAAGAAATGATGCTTTTGAACTGTGGTGTTGGAGAAAATTCTTGAGAGTTTTGAATAGCAAAACTTTCTCCCTTGAGCAGCAAGGAGATCAAATCAGTCAATCATATACGAGGACAACCCTGAATACTCAATGGAAGGACTGATGCCTATGTTAAACTGTCAAATATTTCTATCATTAAGAAATGAGAAATACCTCTAAGTTCTAAAGGAAAATTATTTTCTGTTAGTAAATATATACATTTGCAAAATCACAATCAGGTATGAAGAAAGAATATAAGTACTGTTAGATGTGAAAGGATACAAAATGAACCTATCACATACAATTTTATTGGAAACTGATTAAGAATGTGACTCAGTGAATGTGATTCAGTAAAGTGAGGTCGTTAATCAGGAAATAAGAAGGTACTTAGGGAATGACATCAGCAACTTGATCAAAAAAGAGTCTTTCACTCATATTTCCCTCTCAACAACAATTTGACATCCAAACAAGTCTTTGTGGAAGCTATGGGATCCAACATGATATGCTAAAGAATCCAGGAGGAGTCTCACCCACCCATCCATCACATAACAAGCATACAGACTATGGTCATGGCTAGGGATCCTGCAATGGCCCATAAATTGGCTCAGAGCTTCTTAGCTATGATCTGGAAGCCCCTGGAGAACCATCTTAGACACTCTGTGGAAGTCCAGCTTTCCAGTGGAGAACTTCAAGGACATCACTGACGCAAAGAAATGTAACTTGGACACATTGGAGAGAGTAGGAGGAAGAGCATCACTTCCCAGAGCAGCACAGCTTGGTGCCAGGAAGGACCTTCTCAACCCATGAATTATCCTGGAGGGGAAAGTGAGAACTTGTGAGGGAATACCTGTCTTCCTCAACTGGGCAGGAAACTGCCAAAGAGATCCATTTCTCTCTTACCCTGTCCAGAGTATACTATGTCATGAGCTACATAACTGGGGTGGGAAGAGGCTGGTAAGGTGGCAGACAGAACTCTAGGAAGATATGAAAAAGGCACAGATTCCTCAAGAAGTCTACTAACAATCCACTGGGTATGCCTCATCATTGGATCCCGTCAGCCTGCCCAGGCACTCCTAACAGTACATGCACCTCACCCACACACTCCACACTGTAGTCAGCTCCCTGTGTGTACTCCTGACAGCAGCAAGAGTGAGCTCTGGCAGACAACTAAAAAGTAGCACAGAAAGCCAGTCCCTGTAGGCCAGGGAAAGAACAGGAACTTGAACTTCAGCTCTTGGGAAAGCAAAAGGGAAGCTGGCAGCATCCAGCATGTTGCATTGCAAAATCAGAAAGCATACAAGTCCAAGAATTCTGTCGCAGGAAAGAACAAGAAGTGTGGTGCAGGCATATCTATAAAAGGTCTGAGAGGGTCTAAGAAGCCCAGAAGAACCAACAACAACAACAAAAAAGATATTATAGAAAAACTGAACGAATGTTTTGGTCAACCCAGTGTTTCTTTCCTGAAGTCAGCTAGTAAAGACTAATATGGGTGTGAGAGTTGGACCATAAAGAAAGCTGAGCACTGAAGAATTGATGCTTCTAAAATGTGGTATTGGAGAAGACTCTTGAGAGTCCCTTGGACCACAAGGAGATCAAACCAGTCAACCCTAAAGGAAATCAGCCCTGAATATTCATTGGAAGGATTGATGCTGAAGCTGAAACGACAACACTTTGGCCACCTGATGCAAAGAGCTGACTCACTGGAAAAGACCTTGATGCTGGGAAAGATTGAAGGCAGGAGGAGCAAGGGATGACAAAGGATGAGATGGTTGGATAGCATCACCGACTCAATGGACAAGAGTTTGAGCAGGCTCCGGGAGTTGGTGTTGGAGGGAAACCTGGCATGCTGCAGTCCATGGGGTCACAAAGAGTCAGACACGAATGAGTGATTGAACTGAACTGAGAAGACAATCGCTACTTCAAAGGCAGAAACAGAAATGCAAGTCTTCAATAAACATGAAAAATCAAAGAAACATAGTATCACCAAATAATCAAAATAATCTTCCAGTAATTAACACCAAGACATGGAAATCTATAATTTACCCAATAAAGAGTTTTAAAAAGCTCTTTTAAAGAAACTCAGTAAGTCACAAGAAAACACAGTAAGACAATTCAGTAAAATCTGGAAAATAATACATGAACAAAATTATAATAGATATAAAGCATAAAAGACAGAAATTACAAATATGAAAAATACAATAGATTAAATGAAAAAATGCAGTAGTGTCAAGAATAAAGCGCATTAAGCAGAAGAATTAGAAGCTAAGAACTTTGAAATTATCCAAGTCAGAATAAAACAAAGAAAAAAGACTGAAAAGTGAAGAAAACCTAGGTGATCTATAGAATACCGTGAAATGTAAGCCTCTGTGAATTACTGGCATCCCAAAAGAAGAGAGAGGGGAAGAGGAACAAAGTTTATTTAAATAAACAATGGCTGAGAACTTACCAAATCCGAGGAGAGAGTTGGATATAAGATCATGAAGCCCAAAGATTAAGAAACAAATGCAACTTAAATAGATTTTCTCAAAGAAGCATTATAATAAAACTGCAAAAAATCAAAGATAAGAAGATAATCTTAAAAGCAACAAGAGAAACTAAGCTGGTAATTTACACAGAAAACATAATAAAGATATCTGATTTCTCAACAGTAACTTGACATTTAAAGACAGAGAATGATGACGTATTCAAAACTTGCTGAAAGTCTGGGTCATGAGGTAGCTGAAGGAAAGTCATGAACTCACCTCCTCCAATGGACACACTCAGTCTACAGCTACAAATTAAATAATTTCCTCTGAAAGAAAAAAGAATAAAAATCAGTTCAACAATGCCTGCACATCAGGCAAATGAGAGGAAACCCACATCAAGGCAGGAGAGGGAGAGTCATAAGCTTGCCATAAACCCCACCCTGGGCACAGCAGCCCACAGTTGGGAAGGAACTCAAAACCAAAAGCTTCTCCTGAGGAGCAAGGGGTGTGATCACAACAACGGGCATCCCAACCATTAAGACCTGCACCTAAGAGATAAGCCCCACCAACATCTAGCTTTGAAAGCCAATGGGTCTCATGTTTTAAGTGAACTCAAAAAGGGCTCTCAAAGGAATCACACACACTCACTTGACCCAGGTCCCAGCGCAGAAGCAGCCATTTGAAAAGCATTCAGACTTTATGGAAACAAGACTCATTTGATGACCTTAAAGGGTCAGCCTAAGGGACAGGGGCCTGCTGGGACACTCTCCCAGGACAGGGGCTGGCAGGCACCATTTTGCTCTCTCTTTCATCCATGCTAAAGTGGGTAGGCTGGAGAAGGCAATGGCACCCCACTCCAGTACTCTTGTCTGGAAAATTCCATGGATGGAGGAGCCTGGTGGGCTGTAGTCCATGGGGTCGCAAAGAGTCGGACATGACTGAGCAACTTCACTTTCACTTTTCACTCTCATGCATTGGAAAAGGAAATGGCAACCCACTCCAGTGTTCTTGCCTGGAGAATCCCAGGGACGGGGGAGCCTGGGGGGCTGCCATCTATGGGGTCACACAGAGTCGGACATGACTGAAGTGACTTAGCAAAGTGGGCAGGCATCTATTTTTTTATTCTAGGAATTCTTTTTTCTTTTCAGAGGTTCAGTCTTTAACTCCTCTGCATCACTGTAGCCAGCAGGTGCTGGCTTTACACTTTCCTGTAGCACCCATAGCACCACTATGTCATCCAGGTGAGCTTTTACATAGGCAGTTTTTATGCTTGCCACCCAGAAGATGCCTTTGGATCACCCGGCTCTGGAAGTTTGCAGTCCATCGGAGCACTGCCCAGAGAGCAGACTGAAACACACTCCCAGTCTTTCTAAGAAAGAGGCCCATTTTTTCATCTTTGGTATGAGGGCAGGTTTCTGGTTTGACACAGTTCTAAGGGGCTACAGAGGTGCTTTCATGAATCCGAAGCCAGTAGGCAAAATCTTTGCACACTTCCCCTGCCTTGCTCATTTGATGACCTTAAAATGACCACTGGTATCTCTCAGAAAGCAGCTTATACATTTGTCTGGCGCCCTAATTCTTCCAGCTGGTACCAGGAGATAATTCTCTACTGTTTGGCTCTGGTGACTAGTGGCGCTTAGGCTCATGGGTCACAAACACTATAACAAATATAGAGAAGTTCTTAAATAGCTACCAACCCAGGGCACAGCAAGAAGCAATAGTATTTCTGTAAAAGAGGCCTATTAGCTTACCACCATAGCTGTAGCCTGAGGGGTTTCTAATTAAACACAGATCTAAGGACTGAATTTAACCCTTTCCAGAGATCTTGGAGGGTGGCATTATCATTTCACTCTCCCCTGCCATGCTCTCCAGTGCCAGTGGCTCTCAGAAGGGAGCTCTTATACCCATCTGGGGTCCTGGAATGTGGCTGCATGATTCAACATCTATGTAATACATCACGTTAACAAATCACAGAATAAAAATCATGATGATCTCAATAGATGCAGAAAAAGCTTTTACAAAATTCAACACTTGTTTATGAAAAAACTCTCTACAGAAATGGGTATAGAGGGTTCATGTGCTGTGCTAAGTCACTTCAGTCATGTCCGACTCTTTGTGACACTATGGACTGTAACTGGCCAGGCTCCTCTGTCCATGGGATTCTTCACACAAGAATACTGCAGCAGGTTACCATGCCATCCTCCAGGGGATCTTCCCAACCCAGGGATCAAACCCACGTCTCCTGTGTGTCCTGCATTGGCAGGTGAATTCTTTACCACTGTGGCACCCTACTCCAGTACTCTTGCCTGGAAAATCCCGTGGACGGAAGAGCCTGGTGGGCTGCAGTCCATGGAGTCACTAAGAGTCAGACACAACTGAGCGACTTCACTTTCACTTTTCACTTTCATGCATTGGAGAAGGAAGTGGCAACCCACTCCAGTGTTCTTGCCTGGAGAATCTCAGGGACGGGGGAGCCTAGTTGGCTGCCGTCTATGGAGTCGCACAGAGTCAGACACGACTGAAGCGACTTAGCAGTAGCAGTGCCACCTGGGAAGCCTCAACATAATAAAGGCCATGTATGACAAACCCGCTGCTAACATCCAGAGGCTCAAACAGTAAAGAATCCACTTCCAATTATATTAATAATATAGGTAAGTCCTGAGGATGTGATGTGCAGCATGGTCTACAGTTAATGATACTGTATTGCATATTTGAAAGTTGCTAAATCTTTATAAGTTTAACTATGCTTTAATTATTTTGACCCACAATAACTCACAAACCTCTCTATGACACAAAAGATTGTCATGGGTATTTCTCATTTTATTCAAAATATTGTAAAGATTCCACTATTTGCAATTCTGTTATTTGAAAACTAAAATAGTCCACAAATTTCTTTAACAGGGCACAATAAACTTCAACACATGGAAATATGCTAATGTGACTGAATGAATGAAGATATAGCTGCAGCTTTCAGGGCTGGAGTACTGCTCCGCCTACCGTATCTTATGTGACGTCTCAGTTGTGACACAGGATGTCTGTTAGCTAGACATTATAGTGATCATTTTGCAATATAAAAAAAATTATATCACCATGCTGTATACTTGAAATTAATGTTATATATCAATTATGCCTCAATAAAAATTCTTAATAAACAAGAAGGCTCAAGGTACAGATCATTTATATTCATGTTTAATTATGATATACTCTATAACCAGGTAATGTTTCAATGTGCTTCCCTTGAACGATCTGCAGAGGGAGAATGGAAACAGAAGAATCCCTTGGGGTCTGAGTAGATGTTGTTGGCAGTGCACAGGCAGAGGCTCCAGGGTCCAGCAGGAAGCAGCATCACAGCCAAATCCTTAGGGCAGGGGTCACAGGGGTGACCTGGTGACCGTGTCAGAGTTAATCTAAGAAAGACTCTGATCCAGAGGAGGACAGGCTGAACATGGGAATGAAAATGGGAATAGAAACAATTCTCAGGGTCTGATTAGATTCGGTTGGCAGCACAGAGGAAGGTGCAGGAAGCAGCATCGTTACAGCCAGATCCCTGTTGGGGCGGGTGGTCACAGGAAGTGACCTGGTGACTGCATCAGAGTCACTATAGGATCTGATCTCAGAGGAACAGGCTGACGGGCAGCTGGGAATTCTGGGCAAGAACAGGCAGCTATTACAGAAGAGCGAAATCCAACCTCCATCAAAGTATCCTTGGGAGTCAGCGCACGAGCCCTGTAGAAGAGAGAGTGATCACACACAGCACCCTGAGGGAGGCGCCCCTCACCTCCCCTAAGGTCCCTGCAGCATCAAACAGAGAAAGCTGAGCTCCAGGGCATGTCATCATCACCTCCCCTACAGCTGGGTAAAGGGGACTCTCCCACAAGGACGCAGCGCTCCAGGCTGACAGATGTGTGGGAGGCTGGGGAGCAGCGGTTATTCTTCTGGGGGATATGAAGATTTCAATCTTTTCAGTAAATTTAATAACTCACCTTCTTTAAATTTATTTCCTCCCTAGCCATCAGTCACAAGGTCTTAACTGCCCAAAATTAAAATCCCCCAAATGAATGAAACTGTCACTGGAAGACAGGGAAGTCGGTGCTCTGACCCTCTTAAAAGAGGAAGCTTTTGGAAAGGAGTCTGTGAGACAATGATGAACTTTAAGGAAGCCCTGGAATGAATTCCACCTGTCAGTTTTGTGGCAGGGCTACCTTTCAATCAGTAAAATAAGACTTCAGTGTCTCCCTAGGTTGCTTGTTTCTTCCTGCCATCACCTTAACCTCCTTTATGTAAGGGTCAGGAAAAAGAGCTACATCTAGAGACAGAAGCCTCCCTGAGAAGAGGGTCTCAGCCAAAGTCTTCCCCATCTCCCCAGAGTTCCTTACCCTTCTGGCTCCTGTGACGGATAATGAGGCCCAGCCCGAGGAAGATCAGCCCCAGCACGAAGCCCCCAACACCACTCAGCATCTTGCTCTGGGCAGATTCAGACTGCGCCCCTGGGGAGCAGAGCCTGAGTGTCAGCGTTTGTCTCCACATCCCACAGAGATCTTGATAATCCTGAAGTCCAGTCTGAGGTACAGGAAGTGGAAGTACCAGGGGAACTCAGCTCCTCATTCTAACCACTCCCACGTGAGGGACCCAGCAAAAGATCCTTGGACAGAGTGGGCAGGTGAATGAGCAGGGAAAGCAGATTCCTGCCCCTCAAGGACATGTGCATAGCCTGGGGCCTGTCAGTCCTGCAGAGCTCCCTGGGCTGGGCTCTGGGGCCATAGTGTGTGCAGTGAGCTCCTGTATCTGGAAAGACAATGTAATTAAACTCTTCCAGTTTGAGCCCCCCTGCTATGAGGTATGAGCACTCTTGTGTTCTGTGATTTCAGCAGGGATGCTGGGGACAAGGGGTGAGATGGGATGAACCCAGGAAGCTCCGTCTGCCCTGTCCTGTAGGGCCCACAGCGAAAGGAAACCAAGTGCCCTTACGCCACTCCACCATGATGGGGCTCTGGAGGCTGGGGTGCTCCACGTGGCAAGTGTAGACATCTCCTCGCTGGGGGGTCATCTCCAGCATCACGAGGATCTGGAAGGTCCAGTCCCCGTTCCTAATAAGAGGGGTGGACACAACACCAGCTGTCTCCTCCCGGTCATTCCGGAACCACTGAACCTTGATCTGGCCTGGATAGAAATCTGTCACCGAGCAGACCAGCAGGTTGTGGTGGTTTAGAGCCTCAGTCCTGGATGGGGAGATGGTCACTGTAGGTTCCACTGAGGGAGGAACAGACAGGAAAAGACACAGTGAGACTTGAGACCGCACAGCACCTCTCCCATGGAAAAGAGTCCTTCCTCGGTTCCAGAGTGGGAAGATCCCCAGATTCCAAGCCTTGGATTTGGATCCAAACTTGTCCACATTATTAACTCGAATAGAAACATTCACCAGTTTACTCTTTGGAGTCTCAAGAGATAAATATCATCATTCTATGGGAGTTACTTTGTTGACACTGATAAAAATGAAGCACGTTTAAATTATAAATTGCTATATTATACAGGCTATTATTTATTAAAATTTTCTAAATAAAAATAAAAAACCCAGACTTGTTTTTCCCACACACCTATTGAAGGTGCCCATCAGGACTAGCTCTAGTGACTTATGCGAGGTTAGTCCCAGTGCTCCTCACTGTAGAGAAAATCCAGCTGTTTTGACTCCCATCTGCTGGTCATGAGGTGATCAACAATAGCCACGGAATAGCAACACGGACTGAGAATTAAGAAAGCACAGACATTTCTGCATGCGTGCATGCAAAGTTGCTTTAGTCATGTCCAACTCTTTCAACCCTATGGACTGTAGCCTGCCAGGCTCCTCTGTCCATGGGATTCTCCTGGCAAGAATACTGGAGTGGGTTGCCATACCCTCATCCAGTGAACCTTCCTTAACAAGGGATCAATAAACATTTCTATGTACAATATAATAGGACAAGAGTGACCATCACATCCTTCCTACAAAGCAATTTTTCCCAAACAGGCTACATCTATAATCCTCAGCCCCATAACACAAAATTTGAGAGCAAAAGCACTTCCCACACGTTACTGGTGAACAAAGCATCTCTCTCAGCTTTAGCCTTACCTTAGCTCCAATGCCATTCTGTGGTGAACACCCCACAGAAATCTACATAATTAAAAACATACACTCTGTCTCTACTTCATTTATGTCACATATGTGAAAGTGAAAGTCGTGTTCGACTCTTAGCAGCCCCATGGACTAGTCCATGGAATTCTCCAGGCCAGAATATTGGAGTGGGTAGCCTTTCCCTTCTCCAGGGGATCTTCCCAGCCCAGAGATCAAACCCAGGTCTCCAGCACTGCAGTTGATTCTTTACCAGCTGAGCCACAACAGAGGCTCAAGAATACCAGAGTGGGTAGCCTATCCCTGATCCAAGGAATCTTCCCGATCCAGTAACCAAACTGAGGTCTCCTGCTTTGCAGGTGGATTCTTAACCAACTGAGCTATCAAGGAAGCCCAATACATACACTTCATACAGCCTGTCTCTACTTCATTTATGCCACATATACTTATTTGATTGATCTTTTGATTCACTTATTCATTCATTATATTATATCCATTATATTCCCTCATTCATTCATTCATTATACATATGACAATTTGGATTCTCTGGTAATCCAAAATAACAACAGACCATAGTTCCTGCTTTTACAAACTTTGCAATCTAGTAACAGAGACCAAACACAAATGGACTGAAGCACACCAGTCTTCCCTGTCCATCACCAACTCCCACAGCTTGCTCAAACTCATGTCCATTGAGTCGGTCATGCCATCCAACCATCTCATCTTCTGTCGACCCCTTCTCCCCTCATCCTCAGTGTTTCCCAGAATGAGGGTCTTTTCAAATGAGTCAGTTCTTCACATCAGGTGGCCAAAGTATTGGAGTTTCAGCTTCAGCATCAGTCATTCCAATGAATATTCAGAACTGATCTCCTTTAGGATGGACCGGTTGGATCTCCTTGCAGTCCAAGGGACTCTCAAGAATCTTCTCCAACACCCAGTTCAAAAGCATAAATTCTTCAATGCTCAGCTTTCTTTATAATTCAACTCTGATATCCACACATGACTACTGGAAAATACCATAGCTTTGACTAGATGGACCTTTTCAGCAAAGTAATGTCTCTGCTTTTTAATATGCTGTCTAGGTTGGTTCTAGCTTTTCTTCCAAGGAGTAAGTGTTTTAATTTCATGGCTGCAATCACCATCTACAGTGATTTTGGAGTCCAAAAAAATAAAGTCTGTCACTGCTTCCATTGTTTCCCCATCTATTTGACACAAAGTGATGGGACCAGATGTAATGATCTTAGTTTTCTGAATGTTGAGCTTTAAGCCTTTTTCACTCCCTCTTTCACTTGCATCAAGAAGCTCTTTAGTTCTTCTTTGTTTTTGGCCATAAGGAAGATGATGTCATCTGCATATCTGAGGTTATTGATATTTCTCCCAGCAATCTTGATTCCAGCTTGTGCTTCATCCAGCCCGGCATTTCACATGATGTACTCTGCATATAGGGGGCTTCCCTGGTGGCTCAGAGGTTAAAGCGTCTGCCTGTAATGCAGGGGACCTGGGTTGGGAAGATCCCCTGGAGAAGGAAATGGCAACCCACTCCAGTATTCTTGCCTGGAGAATCCCAGGGACAGAGGAGCCTGGTGGGCTACAGTCCACGGGGTTGCAAACAGTTGGACACAACTGAGCGACTTCACTTACTCTGCATATAAGTTAAATAAGCAGGGTGACAACATACAGCCTTGACATACTCCTTTCCTGATTGGGAACCAGTCTGTTCCATGTCCAGTTCTAACTGTTGCTCCTTTACCTGCAAACAGATATCTTAGGACCCAGGTCAGATGGTCTGATATTCCCATCTCTTGAAGAATTTTCCACAGTTTGTTGTGATTCACACAGTCAAAGGCTTTAGCATAGCCAATAAAGCAGAAGTAGATGTTTTTCTGGAACTCTCTTGCTTTTTCAATGATCTAACAGAGGTTGGCAATTTGATCTCTGGTTCCTTTGCCTTTTCTAAATCCAGCTTGAACATCTGGAAGTTCACTGTTCATGTACTGTTGAAGCCTGGCTTGTAACATTATACAAACTTTGTAACATTTTGTAATTTTTGAAAGAAAAGAAAGGGAAACTAAAAACAAGCAACACTGATAAAACATCATGTTTGCCCATACCTCAATTCCTTTATCCTCTCAGATGTTGCTGCTGCTGCTAAGTCGCTTCAGTCGTGTCCGACTCTGTGCGACCCCACAGAGGGCAGCCCATTGGGCTCTGCCATCCCTGGGATTCTCCAGGCAAGAACACTGGAGTGGGTTGCCATTTCCTTCTCCAATGCATGAAAGTGAAAAGTGAAAGTGAAGTCGCTAAGTCGTGTCTGACTCAGCGACCCCATGGACTGCAGCCTACCAGGCTCCTCT